>CM055905.1:25477398-25767398 GCA_029582155.1 Panopea generosa
CAGTGGCTAAATGAAGCCTCAGTGACAAAACGTGTGCAGAGTATATTTCCTTCAGGCACGTGCGTGGTACACGCAGTCACTCTACTGAGTAACATTTGCAGTCGAATCCTCAAAAAAAAAAAAAAAAAAAGGCTAAAAAATCGAGAGAAGCAATAGAAAAATAGGACGGGAATAAATAGGTAACCTACTTAAAAGTTACAATATGAACTGTTCCGTGCATAACGTAACATAGTGTCCTTTGTGTAAAAGTGTGCAGCCCGAGAAGCATATCCGGACTGACATGTCCCGTTGCAGCTTAATATTTTGTTTAAGTAATGAATTTTAACCCAATGAAACATAAAAATTTGAAAAGTCAGCAGAAGCCATTATTTATACTTTTACTTCCAAAATATCCCCCGGACCTCCATCAGCGGAAGTGAGAATCACCCCCGCACACAAAGCACCCTTGAGTCAATACCAAATTTGTCACGCTACGCCCTTGTCCTTTTTCAAATATGAAGAAATATTCTATTGTGTTTTGTAACAACATGGCCACATACCAAGCACAAGACGAACTGGCGTTTTGAAATGTTATTGTCCTTGCTAGCATTTGTCATTTTCTAGAATCGCCACTCTTTTAAACGTGTGTCCTATCATTTTCTGTTTATTCTAACTTGTCTGTTAGACTTGCATATTTAAAATGTTTGTCTTTGTTCTGATATTTCTTATTCCTCTCTAGACGGAATGAATCAGATATACTTAAATGATGGAAAAAACATTTATCTTTTCCTGTTAAAAAACAATAAGAGATGTTTCTATAATACATACATTCCATATTCCTCCATGGTAACCCGCCCTGTATGTCTGTGTGTCCGTGCCATCCTTTGTTTCCACGTACGCCATTCTCCGGAGAAAAAACTCATTGTCGATGAGACACGTCTGACCAATCAAATCGACAACATGCTGTACAACCTACAACCAGTGTATTGTAGGATTTAAAGAGAAAGAAACACTATACATGTTTTAAAAAATAAAAACAATTTAAATTGATGAAAAGCATCTCATTATTATTAATTAATAGGATTCGAATGGTTTGATATGTCAAATCCATCAAATTATGATAAAATCGATATTTAAATTGGAGTGGTAAACGAAATCCCCATTCTAAAAATAGACAGCACTTAAATACTGCTTGGCGATATTCGTATCGTTATTTGGAATCTTTCTAAGATGAAACAATTTTACTACGTGTAAACCTGTATAACATATTAAATTGAAATCAAAATGAAATCATGGCTCATTTAATATACATTGAAACCTAAAACTGTCTGTCAATTATTTGATGCCTTTGTTGGCTCAACTCTTAATTATGCCTGCGAAATATGGGGATTTTCCAAATCAAAAGAAATCGAAAGAATTCATCTGAAATTTTGTAAATATTTATTAAATGTTAAAACCTCGACAAGTAATATGGGTGTATATGGAGAGTTAGGTAGATACCCATTGTATATAAATGGATATGTTCGTATGATTAAATACTGGACTAAAATTGTTAAATCTGATAACATTATAGTTAAATATTTATATAATTCATTACTTATTGATTGTAATAAAGGTGGTAAGAATTGGGTAAAAAACATCAAAAATCTACTGGATGATTATGGATTTTCGTATATATGGTCAAGTACTGATGATGCAAATTTGTTAATTTTCCATATTGTTTTTAAAGAGAGAGTACTAGATAATTTTAAACAAAAAATGGTTAATGACATCGAAAACAGTCGTTCACTATGAACTTATAAAATGTTAAAAACTACTTTAGAATTCGAAAATTATTTAGATATGCTTCCAAGAAAATTAACAATTCCTATGTCAAGATTAAGATTATCTTCACATTAGTTGAAAGTTGAAACCGGTCGTTATGCACAGAACAGAATTGAACGTAACTTGCGTTATTGTACTCTATGTAACTCTAACGACATAGAAGATGAATACCATTTTGTGTTACTATGTCCTAGTTATCAGGATATCCGTAAAAGCTTTATTAAATCATATTATTATAAACGGCCAAGTATGATAAAATTCATTGAGTTAATGCAAAGTAAGAAGTATTCAGTCTTGTTAAATTTGTATAAGTTTATTCATCAAGCTTTTAGTATTCGCAATTCCTTGTACAATCAAAATACATAATAAATACATCTATCTTTTTGTGTTGATCTACTCAAGTATTTATTTGACAAAGTATTTAAATGTTTAATTTATATTTGTCCAACCTCAAAATCTATTAAAATATATGTATTTAAATAACAAAATTTTCTAATTTAAAAGAATCTAACATAATATTGATCTATTATCTATGTGTCATGTATTACATTTATTATCTGAATTCGTGTGTAATGAGAAACATTATATGTTTAAATTACTGAATAAAGAATTTGAATCTGAATCTGAATCTTTAATACGTCACAACTATGTTGCAATTTTAAGCGGGAAATCTATTTTAGCCTAACCTGGGCGCGTAGCCGAAATAAGGGAATTCCTTTTCAATATATTATTTTGGCATGTTTAAATAGATATCTTTTTGTCAATACGGGGTTAATGAGTATAAATAGGCATGATATTAAAGTACAAAAATGTTTTTAGCCAATTTTAAAATGTCGAAAAATCCTGATATATTCCCTTTAAGAGTGGGTGTGGTGTTGAATAAACAGTCTGTCGCGTTGCGCTGAGGATTCATTGTTTTCAAGTTTTGCAAATTGTCAGAATCCATGTAATCGGTCCAGGAAACAGTCCAGGAATATCGCATCACGTGTGTGTAACAATCAGGCACGTCAAATACGTCCGTAGATGGTCACTTTTTAGAACGAGATATCAGGAAGTTATCGAGTTACAGCGAAAACGTGTTGATGGATTAAGCATATCTTATTTATTATTGCGGGCCGCCTAAAGGCGGGCCGCATTATTTAATACGGGGTTAAAAAGTTCCTCTGGAGGATTTGGCAGACTGCTTTACATTGGTTCACATTTTATACTGAAAGTACATGATATTGAAGACTGAAATAAAATAAGATCAGACACAGTCTATTTTTTTGCTAGACTGCTTTAATACTTATTACGAAGATAGTTTCGTATCTTTTTGTATGTAAAATTTTAGACGCAGTCTAATTATTTTATTCGTACACTAACCAGTTCGTACCCCTTAGGCGATTTTTAAAACCTTCGATTCTTCAGTATTTCCTAATAATTTATTTCCGGATTAGTTTTACATGTTGTAAATACTTTATTTCAACAATTTATCAGCATTTCATCTTTGTTCTAAATTTCCTCGTAGCATACTTCTGTATGGAGGAAAAGATGTGTGTGTGTGTGTGTGTGTGTGTGTGTGTGTGTGTGTGTGTGTGTGTGAAAATTGAGGATAATTAAGTAAATAACTGTGCGAATCGTTATATCTCTTAAAGAGTGGTTTTAGGCCCGCTGTGATACTTTGTATTACAAAGTTCTCTTGTCTCAATTTATTTTATGCTTGTGGATTATTTATGGTAATCCACTATTTTAAAAAGTGAAATTATGAAGAAAAAAATATTATTTTTGTCCTTGCATATTAATTTAAAAAAAAATATTTAATTTTTTTTTTTTAAAAAGGATTTCAATAATATCTTATGGTGAAATGAGGTCAAAATAAATAAAAAAATATGTAAATGCATAAAATAAATAGAAAATGTGTATGTTTTGGTATAAGATCAAATTACATTTCATCTCGTGGTCACCAAAAATCATATTCTCACTCATGGCAAGCCGCTTGAGAAAATATGACTTTTGGTGTTCACTTGATGAAATATAATTCGTTCTTACACAAAAACAAACAAATATCCTCTATATATCTTGAAATGGGTTAAAAAAGTATTAACCTGTTTTATTTTTATAAAACAAGTAAAGTCATGCAAGTTTTGAAAATATGAGTAAAAGTACTTAAAATATACAACAGTTGTGTTTTATTCTAACCAAGGACCTATATAGAGCTAAGTCATTGTTCTAACAAACGAAAATAAATTACTAAAATATAGACCTTATAATGCCTTTCAATCATTTACATGAGTTATACCCCTTTACATATTTTTTTATATTTTAATGGGGTTACAGACCATATTAACACATTATTTATTATATATGGTATATTCAGTATTTTTGGCGGAGGAAGGCCTCGAAATGATTATCAGTAGAAACAACGTCTTTCCGCAAGTAACTGGCAAACGTTCTCGCACACACTATTTTTGACCGATCTGGGCTCAAATCCACGACATATGCGTTGACAGTTGTTATGTCATTGGCGGTGAGAGATAAGCGGCCTTAAGGTGTAAATCTACCATTGATTTTCCTAATTATTTCGAAAGTGAAAGAAACATTGTTAAAGGTTTGTCACACAGAGAAAGGTCCCAACCGTGGCAAAAAAATGGAAACTTACAGTTTGTTGACATCTTAATCTCCACAATATCATTAGAAACGTAAGGGTTCATGTTTCAACCAAGAGAATTTGTTAAGTTCAGTGTAAACACTGTAAGTAGACTCCAAAAATAATGTATTCAGTCATACCCCAATTTCCAACTTCACCCCCACCCCCTAATTTCACAATTCAAACATGACATTTCAAAATGTTCAAAATATATAAATCACAATATGAGCCTTACATTTTTTAATGAGGTTTAGCGCCATTTTCAACACATTTCAGGTTATATATGGCATATCCAGTTTTACTGGTGGAGGAAGACCTCAGACTGAGTCTGAATAGAACCACCGTCCTTCCGCAAATAACTGGAAACTTTCTCAAATAAAGTCTTTGGAGCGAGTGTGACTCGAACCTACGACCTTAGCGGTGAGAGGTAAGTGATCTTGAGACGACGCCTTTGACTACTAGGCCACGGATGACCTTGAGCCTTACATTATGTTTCAATATAAATATAAAATGATTATTTATTATAACCGTTATTTTGCGCATTTCCCAACACACTGGCTGTCTTTATATGTTACTAAAACTATACATATACATGTCGTTATGACATATAACAGTTAAACATATTAAACCACGTGGATTCTGTTTTACAAAAACGTTCTTAAGTTTTACTTTTGACTGGTTATTTATATATATATATATATAATCAATATCTATGAAACCAACCGCAATTTTACTAGAGCCAGTCTAAAATCATGATCTCATGGATGCTTTCCTTTGATTTAAGTTGTTAAGTATTTAAGTATATAATAAACAAGGTGTGGAGTGTTACACGTACCTGCGCACCCGAAGCCCCGTCCCTGGTCACTTCCTCCGCAAACCCTCCCAGTGCAAGTCTTAAACAGCAGCATATCATGCACAACTTCAAGCACATTGTGTTCATTTTTTTTTTATAACTTCCAAGTTTTTTCCTTGTATTCCTTTCATAAAAAAATCAACATTCGTGTATAGTCAGACGGGAATTAACACGTCATGTTATTATATTAGTAAACAGCAATTACAATTGACAGAAGTGTATTTATGAAATAACAGACTTGCGTCAAAAACATATGTTGCTGTTAAAACAGTTTGATTTGTAAAATGTAAAAAAAAAATGAAAGTCAGCCCTATTCCAACATTTAAGACATACTAACGGAAATAAGAGAGGGTGGGTACAAGCTAAAATCAAATGAATGTGGATTTGATTGTTTGCATGTTTTGTTAACAGTCAATGGGGATGTTTGCCGAGGAGTCAAGATAAGCCTGGACCGTATTTAATACAAATGCATTTGGTGATTTGGTTTGTTTTCCTCAAAAGATAACACCATTTTAAATGACTACACCGTTCTCCTATATATTAATGCGTTTTTAGATCTTCCGCACTGCGATTTTTACAAGTCGTGCCATCAACCTCCGTGTCCACGCCTTAAACTGTCACTTGTATAATCTAAACCCAAAACGAGTATACGCCGATAGCAAAGCAATACTCAGGGAAGACAGCGAACATGATTTCCAAATTGCTCTTGATAAAAAATAATGAAGTTTAACACACTTTTTAACACTTGACAAGTTATATATATATATATAGCAGATTTTGTTATAATTAATGGAGGAAAACCTTGGAATAAACCGTCCTTCCTCAAGTTACTGACAAACTTAATCACGTAAGGTTTTAGGACCGAGCTTGACTCAAACCCACGACCTCAGCGGTGAGAGGTAATGGATCATAGACGACAACACCTCTGGTTACTAGGACAAAAACAGTGAGACTCTTACTTAAAGATTTTAAAAACTCAAGTTTTTATAAATATTGAATATATTTTTATCACAGTTTTTCTATGCTTTTTATATTACAAATTTGTTAAACTTTTTGTTAAATTGTTGTTTTAAAGTGATCAAAATGTTCGAATAAAATTGTAAAAATAATTTAAGAATGTTTTGTCTTGGTAGATCATTCATGTCATACTTGAGTTGGTACAGTATCCACACTTGGACAGTTAAGGGCGTTAAAGGGTCCTTTGTGGCCGAGTGGTCCAAGGCGCCATCTCAAGATCACCTACCTCTGACAGCTGAGGTCGTATGTTTCCGCCCTGTTCTCTCCAAAAACGTTATGTGAGAAAGTTTACCAGTTACTTGTGGAAGAACGGTGGTTCTACTCAGATTAATTCTGAGGTCTTCATCCACCAATACAGTATACCATATACTAGTATAACATAAAATCTAAGGTCCTCCGTGGCCGAGTGGTCTAAGGCGCCGTCTCAAGATCACTTACCTCTCACCGCTAGTCGCAGGTTCGAGTCCCACTCGCTCCAAAAACTTTATGTGAGGAAGTTTCCAGTTTCCAGCGGAAGCACGGTGGTTCTATTCAGTCTGACTCAGTATAGGTGCTTCCTTTACCATTTAAACTTGGTATGCTATATATAACCTGAAATGTGTTGAAAAAGGCGTTAAAACCTATTTAAAAAATCTGTTGAAAATGGCGTTAAATCCTTTTTAAAAAAAGTTGCTAAGTACATTTAGTAATAGTCACAGAATAAAGTGTCCGCCATTTTTTAAATAACACTTTTGAAATTGTAAATAAGATACAAATACTAGTATCTGGGTATTTATTTCTCAAGCAGCAGTCCAGTCATTAAAACAAAGAAATATATGGCTGATTAATCTAATAAATAAATGTTTAACTAAAATATTAAGACATTATCTCGAGATAAGTTTGAAGACAAAAAAACTATATTTTATATGGCTGTGAAATGTGGGGCTTTGGAAACTTAGATGTGTCACTTTTAATAGCCCCAACTTAAATATTATAGTTATAACCGGTATTCCATTTGAAATAATCTACCCCGTAGTACATGAGGCATGTGCAGTTGGAGCAATGAAACTTTCAGTTGACAGAAACAATGGTATAAGTGCATGTTGGACAAGAATTCTCGAAAACATATATGTATGTATAGTGAAATAGTGAAACAACGACAAATCTGTCTTCTAAACTATTTACTTTATTTTATACGAAATGTATTTATCTGCCTCTATTAAGTCAAAAGGGATAGAAACTATCCAACTTATTATATGCATCTACATTTTCTTGAATATAGACAGTTTTGTTTTATTATATTCATTTTATTTTATTGAGTGGTTGGAGGGAGGTCTCTAAGTGGAAATTAACTCGTGCATTCAGCTCAGTTAAAAACGAAGCATACAGTCAAACCTGTCTTAAACAGCCTATCGAGGGATGAGCAAAAGTGGCCTTTTAATACAGACTGTTGCTTAATACAGGTTAATTTGCTCTGAAGAAATATAAATGGGAAATAACAAATGTGGCTGCTTAATAGAGGTGGCTGCTTACACAGGTTTGACTGAATATATCAAGTTACAGCATTCATATAATTGCAAAAGACTGTTTGTATTTATATCAAGAAATCCCAGCTTGCCTGTAGCAGTAGACAGGCGGAGAAACGTACCTACCTATGAAGAAAGTGTAACCTTGACTGTGGAGGTATACGTGACAAGTTTCATTATCTTTTAGCATACCGGCTGTATGTCCACTGTAAGCCGCTGATAGGATTTTATCTACACAAATTATATTATGCATGTACAAGATCCATTGACTTAATTGCATTGTTTATATGTTTCTGACAAGAACAAATATTTTGAAAGTTGTAGTCCAAGAACTATTTTGCAGTGTGACTATCAACAAACTTAAAGATCTAGGCTTATCTTTTAAGGATACAATTATGAACTATTATATAAGCAGATTTTAGCTGGTTAAATTTTATCTTTACTGAGGGGTCACTAAGCATACAAATGCTGCATAGTAACTGTGGTACATGCTCTTTTTGTTGTGTGGTGTCGAGTGCCACTTTCAACGATTTTCAGTTATATCGTGCCGGTATCTACTTGAGACAGTATTCTGAGCGCTGCCACACTGGAGTATCATGCCACAGACACATGGTATGATACCCCACCCAGTCACATTATACTGACATCGGTCCGACCGTACCTAGAACTATCCTGTAAGTACTGAGCGCCAAGCAGAGACGTTTCTAGTACCATTTTTCAAGTCTTTGGTATAACCCGACTGGGGATCGAACCCACGATCTTCCGCATGCTAGGAGGACGCTCAATCCCTAGACCACAACTGATGATAGTTTATCCACATGCTTTACTTCACCTATTGTGTATAACTGCGCGCGCACGTATGTGTATGGTATGTTTTATATCAATATTTCGTAAAACAATCAAACATTAATTTCCGGTTGTTTAATTAACTATATTGCCTTTCATTTTTGGTATGAACACTCCACCATGTTTAAGGGCGATTGTTATAGTTTTTCATGCACACGAACGTCGCGCACAAAGAGAAGCAATTTTGTCACTACATACCGCTATACTACAACTGACCCTATTTGGCACATAATGGACCTGCGAAATCACTTAAAGGGACACACGGCAATTTTCAAATCGAATTTTACTCATGACGTTCACGAATAAAATCAGTGTTTATTCTATGAACGAGGACCACATGAAAAGGCACTGGCAAACTAGTACATATACATGTAAATTTTATGCATTTCCTCAGAACGACCTGGAGTTGAGCATTAATGTTGTGCAAGCTCCAGGATCTAAGGATGTTTGGGATGCACCAATAAATTTTTACGATGCACTTCCTGCATTCTTTGGGCATTTCCAGGAGAAATAATGCTACATTTAGCAAGAAATTCGCGAGCCCGAGAGTCGTGTCATAACGGCAGCTACGCCATTGACAAGAGTCGCGAGTTAGAATCCCACCCGGCCGTAGTCACTGTGATGATATGCCATGAACTATATTAGACGGCAAACATCTCATGGTGTATTAATTATACACTAACAATGAATGTGCATTTCAGCTAAAAGTATGTCGTTGCTGTTCCCTGTATTTTAAAAAAGATGACTCAGAAAGGACGCCATCTTTTGCCATTTCCTAGTTGTCCAATAATAACGCTTGTTGCGTTATATGGTTCGAGTGGTACAATGCTATATATAGTATTTCAGGCGCACGTGGTATACTCCGTTATTCTATTGAGTACCATGAAATCGAAGCCTTCCAGGAGCGTGCCTGGACCGTAATGTGAGATACGCGCATAACGTAGGGAGAAGGGTCCGGGGTCATCTCCTTTCCCCTTAATTTTTATTCATTCCTCATGGCCGAAGGTGAGTTTTGGCGTATATTTTACAACTCTAAAACGCCTACGTATCACGATGATTGACAACTAGAATACATAATTTTCAAGCGTAACTCTGTGAGGATTTTGTAAATATTAATTCTATACTTGTAATGATCAAATAGTGTTTTTCGGTAGTCAGTCCCAAACGTACGGGTCCAATTTATTTTAGCTCTATATGGCCGATCATGTGAGTTTTAGCGTATCTTTTACATGTTGAAACGCCTACATATTACTATATTTATAAGTGAAGTTGTATTTTCCAATTACATACGACGGCTTCAAATAATAGAAGAGCTTTAAAGTCGATAGAAGCAATAGAAAAACAGAATGGTACAAAATAGGTAACCTACTTAAAAGTTGCAGTATGAACTGTTCCGTGCATAACACATCAATGTGTCCGTTACGTAAAAGTGTACACCCCAGGAAGCCATATCCGGGTTGACATGTCCTGCCACAGGTCAATATTCTGTTTAAGTAATGAGCTTTAGTCTAATGAAACATAAAAATTTGAAAAGTCAGCAGAAGCCATTATTTATACTTCTACTTCTAAAATATCCCCCGGACCTCCATCAGCGGAAGTGAGAATCCCCCCCCCTCCCCCCCGCACACAAAGTACCCTCGAGTAAATACCAAATTTGTCACGCTACGCCCTTGTATTTCAATATACAATATCTTAACATGCTATATTTGTTATAGTATTGGACTTAAATATTGGAACAAACGTAGCAACTTCGTTCATTGTCGTGTACGTCTCGGAAATAGAGCTGACCAAGACTGGTATTATATATGCTAAGCTGTGTGTCTTGCATCCAACATGCCACTTTAAACAAAGCAGATAACTTTATATGCTGGTTTTGAGAATAAATGGCGGTACTCTCGACTGGTTATGAAAAGAGTTTAATATAATGTTACATATCCCAGAATTCATGCTTTAGAACACATGCAATTACGTAAACGCCATCTGATGGTAATACATTGAATTTATAATTAACCAAAGAGATAGACAAGGCAAGAATGTGTAGCTTTAATATAAAGTGACCGTTTGGGTCAACAATACAAGAGGGAGCCAAATGCAAGAGTGTGTAGCTTTAAGATGTGTTGACTCTGAGTCAGCACTACAAGGGATTATGTTTATCTAAAAATCGGTAAAATTTAAAGGCGGGTTTGACTTTCTATATTAAAGATAAGTGACTAACGTCAGTTTTCAAGACGATTCTGGAATGCCGGACTTGAGGAAAAGTTCAACGTAACAAATGGGCACAGTGACATTTACGATTATTTGTAACCGCTCATGTGTCCACCCACCCACTTAGTCGAAAATGCGTATCTCGCTCGAACACATTATGAATTTGAAACAACTGATAATAAATAGATACCTTACTTCTTTTGAATGGGGTTTAACGCCATTTTCAACACATTCAGGTTATATATTGTAGCATATCAAGTTTTACCAGTGGAGAAAGACCTCAGACTGAGTCAGACTGAGTAGAACCACCGTCCTTCCGCAAGTAACTGGAAACTTTCTCACATAAAGTTTTTGAAGCGAGCGGGAGTTGGCGGTGAGAGGTAAGTGATCTTGAGACGGCGCCTTAGACCAATCGGCCATGGGTGACACTTCTGTGTATGTCTTTGATGATTAGTTAACCCTTTACTCCATAGATACGCGTTTTCCCGCACTAATCACGGAAGGCCTTTGAAAACAGTGCAGGAAGAGTTCAGATTGCTCGTAACGAGCAATCTGAACACTTCCTGCACTGTTTTTCACTCTGTCAGTTAATATAAACATAATTCACCCAATAATTCAAAAGCCTTCTTTATTACGTGTCCGAAGGTGTCTATATTAGAGGTGTCAAAAGGCGTCTATATGAAGTAAAGGGTTAAAATATTTTTTGTTAAAACTATTACATACATTTTTTTGTTAAAAATTCCATTTTTTTTCGTTTTCATCATGTTATAGTCTTAATTCAGAAGAAGGAAAACAGATAATTAAAAATAATCAACATTTGCATCAGCTTTACTTTAACCCTTTACTTCATATATACGCCTTTGGACACCTCTAATATAGACGCCTTTGGACACCTTTTATATAGAACGCTTTTGAATTATTGAGTGAATTATGTTTATATTAACTGACAGAGTGGAAAACAGTGCAGGAAGTGTTCAGACTGCTCGTTACGAGCAATCTGAACTCTTCCTGCACTGTTTTCAAAGGCCTTCTGTGATTGGTGTGGGAAAACGCGTATCTATGGAGTAAAGGGTTAATATCACTTTATTCAGACAAACAATCGAAGAGTTATTAAAAACAAATTCTTAAGGTGTCACCCGTAATTTGTCGAGCAAATTGACTTGATATTAGCCTGCCGGTCTCTGTAATGAAGTCCGAGTGACTGTTAGTGTTAAAAATAAACATATAAAGTGTCAAGTGTACAAGGACACATTTTATACATGGCCACAGAGCCTTTCGGTCCTGGGTTCGATGCTACAACACTTGACCATGCCGTCCACATACGTTTTCCTCTCTTTCATTGTCTTATCTCTTACTTATTTCATTTATTCGTTTTCATTGTTTATGTTCTATTTAATGTCATTGTCTTCTTAATTCTAATGTTATTTGTTAGTTGAATCGGAAGGGCCGAATCTAATGTTGGCAGAACTTGCGGCCCAATCCAATTTCAAGTAAAATAATGAAATAAAATGTTTAAACTAAACTAACTAATGTTGCTAGAACAGCCCGTTTTCTTGTTATTTTAAAACAATGATTGATTGATTGAATATTTAGCACATTAGCGAAGGCTTATAGATGATCACTTAACCTAGCCACTGTTTCCTGGGTTCCTTAAAGGCTAACTGTACTCGAGCACACCCCATCTCCGCAAGTAACTGATAACTTTCCCACTTGAATCAGCGGTGCGAGACGAATGATAAGGAGTTTAAAAGCAATAAACTCTCTCTCTCTCTCTCGGCAGGATTGAGACTTAAGTTTCTAGATTGTGACCGAAGACACAGTTTTTGGGGACGTGGCCACTATTTATAAATGTACATCTATTTCTTTTTACAGCACTCTAAAAGAGAGTAAGTGTACGGCGACAAGATATTTGTGGTCTGTGTTATACAGATATGTTTTACTGGGAAATGGATAACCTAAGAAGAGAGGAGTTCTGTGCAGGACGGAGAGACATAAATTATATAAAGTCAAACCTGCGTCACCGGTCACCTCTGTTAAGCAGTCATTTGTCTTAAGCAGGTATATTTGCTATTTCCCATTTCAATGTTGCATTGCAAGTTAACCTGTATTAAGCAACAACTTGTCTTAAAAAGGGCCACTTCTGCTCCTTCCCCTGACTCGCTGCTCAAGACTTGTTTTACTGTATATTATTATTCTATCTCTGTGGTGATTTCACGTTGGAGACGCAACACACATTGAACAAAAGATACCACACTTCTCATTCAGTGACTTAAATGTTTATATGTCTCTGACGCAATCATCGTAATATATATTTTTAATGTAGCATAATCATTTCTAAGTGACCGTTTTAATTTCTACTCTCACTGGTATGCAAGACTGTTATTATGCAAGTGGTGATACGCTCCACTTTCGTGTTACTATCGCATTATATTAACAGAGCAACTCAAACACGAACAGAGAAGTAAAAAAACGTCCTTAAATTGTTTTCGTTTTTATTAATATCATGATTATGACAATTGATCAACATTAATGAGAAGGCATCATCTTGAGAGAAAAAACAACAGAATCTAATTAGATCGACCATCTCCGTCTACACGAGGATTGAGTGCAATGTTGTGGTTGACACCTGAAGACGAGAAGACTACTTCCATTCCATATCACATTGTTTTCAGGAGGTTTGACCACAATGTTGTGGTTGACACCTGAAGACGAGAAGACTCTTCTTCTACTCCAAATCACATTGTGTTCATGAGGGTTGACCACAATGTTGTGGCTGACACCTGAGGACGAGAAGACTCTTCTTCTACTCCATATCACATTGTGTTCATGAGGGTTGACCACGATGTTGTGGTTGACACCTAAACACGAGAAGACTCTTCTTCTACTCCATATCACATTGTGTTCATGAGGGTTGACCACAATGTTGTGGCTGACACCTGAGGACGAGAAGACTCTTCTTCTACTCCATATCACATTTTGTTCATGAGGGTTGACCACAATGTTGTGGTTGACACCTGAAGATGAGAAGACTCTACTTCTACTCCATACCACATTGTGTTCATGAGGGTTGACCACAATGTTGTGAATGACACCTGAGGACGAGAAGACTCTTCTTCTACTCCATATCACATTGTGTTCATGAGGGTTGACCACAATGTTGTGAATGACACCTGAGGACGAGAAGACTCTTCTTCTACTCCATATCACATTGTGTTCATGAGGGTTGACCACGATGTTGTGGTTGACACCCGAAGATGAGAAGATTCTACTTCTACTCCATACCACATTGTGTTCATGAGGGTTGACCACAATGTTGTGAATGACACCTGAGGACGAGAAGACTCTGCTTCTACTCCATATCACATTGTGTTCATGAGGGTTGACCACAATGTTGTGATTATGTTTAGCTTGGGTGCCCTTTTTTTTCAAACTAACCTCCAACCATACCCATGCTTTGAAAACTCAAAATTACATTTTCTACATGAGAACTTATTGTGATGTATTTTTTAAAGATTAAAAGCACAATTTTGAGTTTTCGTCAGGTGATGAAAAACATCAGGCTAGTTTTATGTTTGTGAACCCTGAAATACTGCTATTTACATTATATTTTCTCACTGCTTTAGATGAAACTATAACGTCATTTTGCCATTATGATAGTTAAAAAGCAGATTATATGCATTACACTACAGAACCATTGTCATTATTGGAACAACAAAATTGCCAACAGACTGAATGCTTGTACACATTTTTATGACAACTTATGGCAAACGTCACATGAAACTCATGACAACATGATGACCCACCAGCAAAACAATACCATGCCACACATGAAATGCAGATCAGTCCAGCTGCTAATATTTTTTCATTGGGAAATGAAATCCATTGGGTCTATAAAATTCATTTAGGCCAAGTCCAGTAATAATGTAAATGTATCAATACGCGAGTGTAAAACTACACTTTTATCAAGTCAGTCATTCACGGCTTAAAGGGACACATACAACTGTCATGTCCGGCTCCTTGGTTTTCCTTTGTTCCAACAAATTCAAGCTCATCTTTATTCACATATATATGTTGTAATTGCCTCAAAACATATCTTCTTCATACGCGACCACATTTCTCTTGTCTCTGTGGGATCCCTTCTGGGAATTATTTGAAGCTGAAACATCAATTTGATACAAAATTAAATGTAAATGCAATATTAAAGAATTTTTATAAAAAACAATTATTAGAAATGATTACTGTTTAAAACAAGTGAAAATACAAATCAATAAAGATCACCGGACAAATAAAAACTTGATTTCAACTTATTTTTAATAAATTAAGTGCTTAATTTGTACACGGCATCCTGTATTATTGCTGGAGGATGACATCATATCCATCCTGTATTATTGCTGGAGGATGACATCATATCCATCCTGTTTTATTGCTGGAGGATGACATTATATCCATCCTGTATTATTGCTGGAGGATGACATCATATCCATCTGCTGCGTAATAAATAAACTGATGTGGGCTGTCAATTAAACAAGTCGATAATCCAATCAGCGATTGATATTGGATGCTACTCTGCCATTTTCCTTAGACAAGAGAACCATCTCTAAATAAACACTACATTGCATGTATATTGTATTTACTTAAACAAACAACACTGCCTGGCCAGTGGGCGGAGCAATAGTCACTCTCCTGGGGTCAACTGGACATGTATCTAAGGTTTCTTTAAATTTATCCAACAGTTAATACACTAGTTTATAACACATATATTACCTATAGATGCCCAAGAGGTTGTAGAGGGGTCTTGCGAAGCAGGTTCAAACGATGGCTGTCTGCGTGCCATCGACACTCGTAACTGTATTCCGTCTATCATAGCTCCATCTACCTGTGTGTGTGTGATAATATGTAAAATATTGTTTACTAAAACACAAGCTAACTAACTTTCTCACACACTGGGTAAGGATGTCTGTGGGGTCTGTGGCCAAGTGGTAGAGTATCTGATCAAAGATCCAGCGGTCAATGGTTCGATCCTCTTCGATGGTTATATAAGATATTTCTAAGCAAGACACTTTATCTGCAAATACTAAGTACTGGTTCTTTCCAGGAAAACTTTGAGCACGATTTGTTTTAAGTTGTAAAATGTAAGAACTTACTTCACCATATATGTAAACTGGATAGTTTAAAACAAGGATGGCTGCCTTTTTTCAGGCTACAATCTTTCTATCTCACCCATTCTCACATAAAAATCAGGACCCCAGCTGTGAGGTCTAAGTGATCTTCGGACAGCTCTTTAGCTCTCTCAGCCACAAACTTACCCTCGAGTAAAAATTAACCTTTTAAGTTTAACATACCTAATATTGTATCAGATATGTATATTATAATATACACAGTTTAACATACCTAATATTGTATCAGATATGTATATTATACACAGTTTAACATACCTAATATTGTATCAGATATGTATATTATACACAGTTTAACATACATAATATTGTATCAGATCTGTATATTATACACAGTTTAACATACCTAATATTGTATCAGATATGTATATTATACACAGTTTAACATACCTAATATTGTATCAGACATGTATATTATACACAGTCAAATGATAAAACTATTTATAATATACTGATGGTACCAATTTCACATGCCATTTTTTGTGTGTATGTGGGGTGTTGGGGTATCCTCTGTGGACTTCATTTTAAAACTGAGACAATAATTGTCTAATTTGCTCACAACATACGCAACATGAATGTTCTGTCTCAGATGAGAATTACATGTACCTATTGAATCTGACAGTAAAAAATGCTGCTTGGATGACAGGTAAAATGCTGTGTGGATGACAGGTAAAAATACTGTTTAGATGACATATAAAAGCTGTTTAGATAACAGTTTAAAATGGTGTTTGAATGGCAGGTTAAAAATGCTGTTTGGATGACAGGTTAAAAATTCTGTTTGGATGGCAGGTTAAAAATGCTGTTAGGATGGCAGGTAAAAGTGTTGTTTTGATGGCAGGTTAAAATATTTGTTTTGATGGCAGATTAAAAATTCTGTTTGGATGGCAGGTAAAAATGCTGTTTGGATGACAGGTTAAAATGCTGCTTGGATGACTGGTAAAAATGCTGTTTGGATGACAAGTAAAAGTGTTGTTTGGATGGCAGGTTAAATTTTTTGTTTGGATGGCAGATTAAAAATTCTGTTTGGATGGCAGGTAAAAATTCTGTTTGGATCACAGGTAAAAATGCTGTTTGGATGACTGGTAAAAATGTTGTTTGGATGGCAGGTTAAAATTTTTGTTTGGATGGCAGATTAAAAATTCTGTTTGGATAGCAGGTAAAAATGCTGTTTGGATGACAGGTTAAAATGCTGTTTGGATGACTGATAAAAATGCTGTTTGGATGACAAGTAAAAGTGTTGTTTGGATGGCAGGTTAAATTTTTTGTTTGGATGGCAGATTAAAAATTCTGTTAGGATGGCAGGTAAAAATTCTGTTTGGATGACAGGTAAAAATGCTGTTTGGATGACTGGTAAAAATGTTGTTTGGATGGCAGGTTAAAATTTTTGTTTGGATGGCAGGTAAAAAATTATGTTTGGATGACAGGTTAAAATGTTGTTTGGATGGCAGGTTAAAATTTTTGTTTGACTGGCAGATTAAAAATTCTGTTTGGACGGCTGGTTAAAATTTTTTTTTGCATGGCAGGTTAAAAATTATGTTTGGATGACAGGTGAAAAGAATAACATAACCAACCTCCTGTATAGCCATATCTGCCGAGTCCATCTGTTCGAAAGTTACAAATCCACAACTGCAAAAAACAACATAAAAGTGTACACAAATAAAAAAAGAGAACATTAAGCATGATTTATATTACCAAAGCAGCTCAAGCCAGTAAGGAAGGTATGGACATGATACAACTACAAGAATGAATGAATGAATGAATGAATAGGGTTTTACGGCGTACCAACACATTAAAGGTTATTCGACGCCAACAGGAAGGAAGATTCCAGGTTCACTCTACATGTACAAAAACAACAAATTAACATACAGATTAAAAAAACACATCAACAAATGAATATGCAGAATGAACCTAGCACCTTGATACCTGCAGAACTGCAGAGTTTCAGCAAATTCTATCATATTACTCAATTTGTCGCTTCTTACATACGACATGCATAAGTCAGTGATCCTATTCTTGCCATCACTCATGGCTCCCTGGAACCACACAGGGGTTGATAATTTAACCACAATAGTGAACATGACAAAAAATGATAAAATGAACATGACACCCATTCGGAGGATTCCTACCCCTCTGCAGAGATTGACAGTGATTCTATTCTTAGCCGGAACCACACAGGCTATAACTACAAGAGCCAGATTGAAGGCTAATAGGTTTAATTCTCCACCACAGCCATGTGTGGTATCCTTGAACACCACATTTTTTCCACATATGCTGATCATGATTTGTATAAGTTGTAATAACTTAGTTCACAATCAAAGTATAAAATTTATTTAAAAAAAATAGCAAGAGCTGTTGGAGAAAAGCATGTGCAGCTTTTGGAAGCTTGTCTCGAAACAATAGCTACTTGATGATAGGGAACTGGACAATAATATTAAGCATGTCTCAGAACTCAATGAGTAGTGGTTATTGATATATGAAGCTATAAACTTAAACTCATTTTTTAGGGACAAATAGGGACAAAATTAAAAAAAATACATGTAAAATTTATGGCCCTTGTCCCTATGTGTTTATGTTTAATATTTAACACATTAATTTACTATTGAATCCAATAAGGATTCTCTGATATACTAGTATGTCAAAATTTCTATCAAAGTATAAAGGAGCAAAAACGCTACCTTTAAGTTAATGATAATGAACATTCCTGTAATTCTTTGATGGTCTGTAAAAAATAGTTACTGAGAATGGGGCTTGTAAGAAGACTAAAATATAAAATGAGCATAATTCTATCTTAAATCAAAATCAAATTTATTCAACTTGTCCCCTTCAATAATCTTAGTGAGAAACATGGAAGTGAAATTTGGTTTGTTAATGTATGGCTAGTAGTTACTGAGATATGAACTTTAACAAATATTTAATCAAATTTTCTAAGTAAAAAGGCTCACAATTATACTGAAAATTAAAACAGATTTATCTCTATTTGAGTACCTTTACTGCAGTCAAGACAAATAGAAAGTATATAGTTTCATGGCTAGGAGATACAAAGATATGAGTTAGCTAAAAAGCTTTGACAAAAAAAAAAACAACCACAACGTCACCGCCAAGGAGGGTACAAATATATCATATCATTATGTATTATTTTACATAATAATGTCAGGGCGAGATCTGCTTTGTTGGTAGGGAAGGTTTGTCAGGAAGTAACACACAAACTGATGACGTCATTGTTTTTGTGTTGTTTTATACCCACATTTAAAAACATATTAAGCATTGACAAACTGTTAAATATGTCAATAAATATAAATGATAATTATAACAGAATCGACCAGCTTCCATAAATACTACAATTGTTTTGTTTTAATTTTATTAATCAAATTTGGAAATATTTTCAGGCACTTCAATTAATAAATACTGCAGATGTACAAACAACATTTTGTTTGCTGTACAAAAATCAGTTGTTGATGTTTAATAAAAATTGATGAAACACACAAATTTTGTCTCTACTTCACCTGATAATATTTAGACTATCAGGCACTTACATGGTATTCTCTATATAGCTCCCTCTTTCTTCGAAAACAAAATGAATCATAAGATACTCAATAAATTCAACCAACATTTTGGAAACTTTGGAAAAGCTAGTTAACAATTAGTAGTTTAACGGATGTCAAAAATAATTTTAATCACAACTAGAAATGTGTCCATAGGACTATGACACTAAATATTAATTAAATACATGTACATACAAGTTATTGGGAGAAAATATTTACTTAAAAAAATAAATGTCAAAAAGGGCCCATAACTTTAATAGTAAATTCAGACCAACATTGCCAAATGCCAAACTTGACCTGAATTTTTTAATCACCAACTGCACATGTAATATTTAATAAATATATCCAAAACCATAATTTTACTGAAAAGTAAGTAAAAAAAACTCCTATAAAATTTACAGTTACAAGCCAAATACAATTTAAATATAGACTCTTTCAGAGTAATTAATCGAAAACCATTTTTTTTTACCAGCACACATTGACTGACGGACAGAGTAAAAACTTAATACACATTCAATGGCAGGGCACATAAAATTATTCTTCTACTGACTCTCATCCACAGCAACTTACTTTCTTTCTTTTTCCATGGAAACATTAACTATGGTACCAAAGTTAGAGAAGGCCTTTCTGAGAGTGTCCTCCGTCACGCCATGTCCATTTACATACACAGTGTTACCTGAAGATGAGAAGTGTACACAAGTGTCATTTTGATACATGTATACATATTTATTTTGGATAAATTGTGACGTAATGTTTGACCAAGCTTTTGTAATTGCTCTCAAGTACATTTCCTTGGTAGATCCAGTTCCAGGTGTTGTGGTGTGAAAGGTCAACAATACCGCTAGCATTTACAACACTACCCATTTTTTTAAGAACTGCAAATAATAAATCTAATATTTTGAAAATTGTGACATTGTTACATGTTTCATGTACAGTATAAATGAATCATAAACTGCTTGTGTTTAATATTATTATTATAACTGATGTATGGACAAGTACAAAAGTTCCCATTTTTTAAAAAAAAAACAGTTCAGCTAAAAGTGATATTTCACTGGAATCAATGATTAGTTTCCATGTAGTGTATTTTAATGCATTCTATGATTTGAATAGGCACACAAAATTCATTTTATATTTATACATGTACATGTTGAAATTGTGAGTATATGAGGGGCATTCAATGTGTTATGTTATATGTAACATAAGTTGTGAACTGTGAACAGTTAAATCATGAAAGATTTATTTGTTGTGCATACGATGATATCACCAACCAAATCATGTGATTTCCAGAAGAAAACTTTTTATTGTTGTCTTGACCACATACAGTTATGGTATTATTAGTTGTTCATTTTATTACCAATATAACATTACTTATTGAATGGCCCTCGTAAAAGTTAAATCTCATTAACTATGTGTGCTTAAAAAAATGACTACCTTTTTGTCAATGTGATTAAAAGTGATCAAGAACTATTACAATAAGCAGTTAAAAGTTTGGCAATGAACTACACTAAAACATTGACTTAATCTTTGCATTTTCATACCCTTCTTAGGCAAAGGTTCACGCTCAGGTCTGTCCCTTCTATCTCTCCTTTCATCTCTTCTGTCTTCCCTTCTATCTTCTTTTCTTTCCATTCTTTTATCATCTCGACCGCCATCCCTTTTTTCTTCTCTGTCTATTCCTGATATGAAAGTGTTAATGCAATATAATGAAGATCCTTATCTTACCTGAGATAAAAAGCTTCATAATAATTTAAATTAATGAATATGTCATAAATATATAGCTCTATATAAACAATGTTTATAAACCTGAGATAAAGAAGTTAAAATTAAAAAAAAAAATGACAGGGTTCTTTCTTTGGCAATTATAGTCCCCTTCTCAATAATAAAAGGTGAAATAATGGGGTTCACGTCTCCGTAGAAATGTTGCCTTCAAACAATCTATACTGCTTAGACATGAATTAAAACTTCCCCTTAAGGTTATACAATTCTGATGAAACTCATGTTCATGAGAATATAGTTTATAATAATTTATTTTAGCTGGATTGAGAAGACAGCTCAGAGGTGATATAAACCGCTCTCAAGTCCGCTTCCTCAGCAGAACCAGTACAGAGTGTTGTTATTTGAGAGGTGATTTGGTTGAGCTGAGGATCAAACTGGTAACCATTGCAAACACTCTATCCACTGTACTACCACCCTGAGAATATAAGAATTGTGGCATCTTTCTTCAAAAATCAGCAATCATACAGACTCCAATCATTGTGTTTATCAAATTACACAGCTTTAAAATGACTTGTACCTCCACAGTTAATATTCAGTAATAACTTTTAGAAAATATTGCACATTATTAATTGGTCATCTTTAATTAAACTGCCAAAGTGTTACTTTTTGGGGTGTTCAAAGCCATTTCAAAACATTTCAGGTTATATATAGCATATCCAGTTTTATTGGTGGAGGAAGAACTCAGAATGAATCTAAGTATAACCATTGTCCTTCGCAAGTAAATGGCAAACTTTTTAACATAAAAATTTGGAGCAAGCTGGACTCAAACCTACAACCTCAGCAGTGACAAGTAAATGATTTAGAGATGCCGCCTTTGACCACAGAGGACCCAATGAGTGTAACTGAAAGTCCATCAACATGATCGGCCAAATGGCTTCTACCGGTCAGAATATTAGCGGGGAATTCATCACCTGTTAGCCGGGCCCCATTAGCTCAGCTGGTAATGCATCTGACTATCAATCCAGGCGTCGTGAGTTCAAATCCCCACTAGGCAAGTCTCAATGATAACTGTTATACCACATTGTGTCTTATTATCATTTGTCTCTCACCGCCATGTGGGAAATTTATCAGTCATTAGAGGAGATGGGGTGTGCTCGAGTACTGGTTAACCTTTTAAGATCCTAGGAAACAGTGGTTAAGTTAACTGATCATCTGATAGCCCTTGGTGGCATAAAATGATGCTAAATATAGATGAGATATATTTATCTAGCAAATTAAAAACAAATTGAAATACTATTGTTGCACAGTTCTACCAAACAAACAATCCTGTATTGTATAATAAATGACTTACGTGAATCCCCCCTCACGAAGTTATCATACAATCCTCCTATTCTTGGCTGCTTGCCTCTCTAAAATATATATATACCGATAGTCACATTACACTTATACCGATGATATTCCTACACAGTGCAGTGGTTAAAGCCTCGCATTTTCACCAGGGCGATCCAAATTCAGATCCCATGACAAGAATGATGTTTTTTGTCCATTTCCCTGGCAACACTTTTTTTTCCTACAGTTCTCCATAAACGGCTTCTCATATCAAATAAAAATTAGGTTCCAACAAAATAAACAATATATTTGGCCATATATGCATTAATTTTTATACCGTTGCACATATATAAAACCAAAGAAAGTTGCAATTGGTCGAGTACCAATAATTTTCATGAGTAACGCAGCTAATTTGCATACAAGAAATACTGATCAATGTACATGTATACAGTTAAACCTGTGTAAGCAGTCACCTCTTATAAGCAGCCACTTGGCTTAACCCTTTACTTCATATAGACGCCTTTGGACACCTCTAATATAGACGCCTTTGAACACCTAATATAGACGCCTTTGGACACCTCTAATATAGAAGGCTTTTGAATTATGTTTATATTAACTGACAGAGTGGAAAACAGTGCAGGAAGTGTTCAGATTGCTTGTTATGAGTAATCTGAACTCTTCCTGCACTGTTTTCAAAGGCCTTCTGTGATTGGTGTGGGAAAACGTGTATCTATGGAGTAAAGGGTTAAGCAGTCACATTGACTAATTACATTTCTATGCTTTCAGAATAAATTAACCTGTATCAAGCAACAACCTGTCTTTTGCTACTTCCCTTGATTGGCTGCCTTATCCTCCCATACATCTATGTGTGGTGTCCTTGAGTAAGACACTTATTCCACACGTGCTTAGCACTGGTTCTACCAAGGAAGACTTCGGGCCTGATTTGTACAAGTTGTAATAACTTATTTCACAATCAAAGTAAAATAAATAAATTTAAACTAAAGAAGTGTCACCCATGTTGATGTTCTATAAATAGCTACGGAAAACATTGCAGTCACGTGATCCTTACCCTGCTGTCTCGTTCATCTCGCTCTTCTTCCACATGTGTCGCTGAGAATGGAGTAAAACCAACGGAAGTGGCTGAGAATGGCGTAAAACCAACGGATGAAGGAGCTTTGTCTGGGTCCAGCAGTTTCTTCTCTAGGTTACGTGAACGCTTGAATCCCTGCTTCTCCTTCTTGTCACTCAATTTAATCGCCTGAAATAACAAAAATCATTACAAGAGAGAGAATTATGGTTGATTTCATTTTTATTTCATCAAGTAAATATGGCAGTGGAAATTTCATGAGTGGTGAAGATGGGCCAGTTTCAGTGTTCGTGAGTTGTCACTGAAACTGACAACTGTTTTTATTGAAATATGAAATAACCCATCTATTATTCCAATATTTTAAACAGTGAAATTACCAAACAATAATTCTCTCAGAAAATTCTATAATTTACCAAAAATAAAATTATCTCAATCACTATCGAAGTTATATTTCCTTATACATGTCAGATTGTCACATACCTCTGTCAGACTGTCACATACCTCTGTCAGATTGTCACATACCTCTGTCATGTCACATACCTCTGTCAGACTGTCACATACATCTGTCAGATTGTCACATACCTCTGTCAGACTGTCACATACATCTGTCAGACTGTCACATTCCTCTGTCATACTGTCACATACATCTGTCAGATTGTCACATACCTCTGTCATGTCACATACCTCTGCCATGTCATACATATTTTGTAAATGGCTCTAAATAACATAGTGATAAAACCAACTTACTTTTCAGGTATCAATTGGACTTAATTGACATCCAGTTGAAAATAAAGGCTACACTTTCAATTTCAATTGTTTTATAAGTTCATACATGTATACAATGTAGGAATGGGATACAACACATTACAGGGTATATTTGGCATCAATCCAGTTTTATTGGTAAAGGAAGAATGCAGAATGAATTTTAATTTAGAACAACGAACATCCTTCCACAAGTAACTGGCAAACTTTCTTTCAGCAGAGTGGTAGTCTAATAGATAGAGATCCCCAGCTCAACCTGATCCTCTCATAAAACAACACTCAATACGAGAGCAGTTCAAATAAGCTCTGAGCTTTGATCACAATCGAGATAAAAGAAATTAGTATAAACTAAACTTTCTTACTTAAAGGTCTTATGACAGAGCTTGGGACGAACCCATGACCTTAGAGGCCAGAGGCAAGTAATTTTAATACATCATCTCAGGCTAGTCGGCTATAGTGTACGCATCTGTAAACATTTTACATCATAAACAAAATGATTGAAAATGAGTTTGCAATCATATACTCCTTACTTACAGCTAATTATGCTCAAGCACAATGTGACATGTATACCGGTACTTACTCCAGACATGATCAGTTTCTTTGCTTGCTCCTTAGCATCTTCGGCAGACTCTGTGGCTGTAACAGATATACATTTCTTACATACTGAATTAATCTCCCATTCTCTCAGTCAGAATTACATGCATGGTCAACTCACTGGGAAATAATCTCCCCTTCTCTCAGTCAGAATTACATGCATGGTCAACACACTGGGAAATAATCTCCCCTTTTCTCAGTCAGAATTACATGCAGAGCCAAGACACTGGGAAAAGTAACCAAAAAAGTCCTCTCTATTTTACATATAGTTATTATGTGTTTTTTATATAGTTACTATATGAATAAAAGAAAGGATTTTTTGTTATTTTTCCCTGCAGGACAAGGTATGGACATTTCTATTACACATGGACAAACTCATGATGGATTTTTTTCTCTCTCTATACTGACCACAATTGCAACAACTTTCTGCTTTTCAAATGCATGTTTAATACCCAACAGACGTATATGAAAATTGATTTAGTCCAAGATTTTTGCCAGATCATGTGAGAAAGCTGATGTGCTGACAGCTTTCTCAAATGACCCAGCAAAAATTTTGAACTAAATCAATTTTTGTAATCTATTGCCTTATCCACAAATCGTAATCCCTATGAAAATATTCTAAAACGTGATCTAAAAAGTTATTATGATATAACGTCGAACTCTTTTCATGGATTCCGACAACAAAATAAAGTTGTAAAATATGCAAAAATAAACAAAAAAATCAAATCTCAAACCCATTAAATATGTTTATAGTATAAAGGTCAAAGGTCACTATAAAAAAAATTAGTCTTTGTTGTATTGAGCAGTGCTCCAGATAAGCTTTTGCTCATATGGTTATTTTACCCCTTCAATTAGCATACAATGCTTATTTTCAAAATGTTATGGGTAAAAATGAATATTCTTATCAAATTTCCATTTAAAACAAAATAATCAACAATGAAATTGAGAATAACCAATGCTTATTTTACCCTTAATTTAAATTTCAATGCTTTATTCAGAAATTTCAATGCTTAAATACCCCCAAGTAGTGCTTATCTGAAGCACTATACTGAGTATATTATACATGTATGGTGATGAAGTATCTGTGCCTGGTTAGCTCAGTTGGTAGCGCATGTGACTATCAATCCAGGGGTCGTGAGTTTGAAACCTTTCCTGGTCGCAGTCTCTGCGATGATTGATGTCTCATTGTTATTTGTCTCTCATCACTATTTCAAGTGGGAGAATGATCAGTTACTTGTGTAAAAAGATGTGTTAATCGTCATATATCCAAAGAGGAGTGGTTTAATAGGTTAACTGATCGTCTGTTAGCCCTAAATCGGAAATAAATATTGCTATATATTCAATTAATCATACTAATATATAAACACTAATACATCTACATAATTCTATTAAGAAAAGTAACCATGGGCACAACAAAATCCTGGTACATGGAGATTAGACAGAAGACTACAGCATCTAGGATATTTTATTATATGGGAATAAGAAAAACAATTTGGAAATTTGTCTTAAGTCCCCCACCTGGTAGGAAAAAACACATCACATTATGTATTAATTACTGAAATAACTCAGCACTCTAAATAAGTGTTTTCCAATTTTACTTCTTAATTTTTAAAATTACGGAGCATTGAACAATTGCAGAAGTACCAACTCTCTATCCAGATCCCTGACTGTCAGTAAGTACAGTAACCTGTATTAGTGGTCACATCTATTAAGCAACCACTTGTCTTAAACAGCCATATTTTCTTTTTACCATTTCTATCATTTTAGTTTTAATTAACCTGTATTAAGCAGTCACTTGCCTTAAGAGGTCAATTTTGCTCTTTCCATTGAGTGGCTGCTTAAGAAAGGTTTGACTTTACATGACATTGTAGTTACTTTTACTGTGTTCACATTGTGCACAAATATCAACCTGCAAAAATTATCCCAAATAATTACATGTACCTTAAATAATCATAAAAAACTTGTTCTAAATTGTCTGACTTTTTTATGGACTACCGGTACCTGGTCTGTCATTTTTTAAAAGTAAACTATGAAATTTCAGTCATGTTTAACTCCAATATGTGTGGAAACAAAATACTGATACTGGTAAATTGTACTAGACTAGTTTTGTTTGCATATTTATGCAAATATATTCACCACCTTATCTAAGGTATTGTTCATTTCACGACACATTATGCACTTTTTCGTATTTTTTAAAATTTCTTCAGGAGTATAGAATCCATAAACTAAGTTTAGTAACTTTTGGACAGCGCCTTACACCACTAAAGCTAGGTCATCTATGTGTATATACAAATACTGATGAAAGCAACCAAAAAATGAAACATACGTCTTTTAACAGGTTTCTCCTTTGTTGGTTCTCTCTCTGGCTTCACCGACTTTAGGGCTTGCAACTGTTTCTTCTGTTAAACAATTAAAGGTAACTGAATATCAATCAAGTAAACATGTAAAGTTGGGCGGTAATGTAAGGAGTGTCCCACAACACAACAAAATAACAGAGGGGATGGTATCAAAAGAAAGAAAGAGGTGGTGGAAGTTTCTAAATAAAACTGGAATATGATATACTTTATTCTTCTACATCTACAACATATCTTGACGCAGTCACACTTGACTATTATGGGATGGGTGGTGCCAGGTCAAGAAAAGATAATGAAAGGACAGACTACAAGAGGAGGTTGGATAGTTAAAAGGTAGAAATAAGAATAAAGTGTGTCCAGCTACGTTTTTTCGCCTCTTCAACCCAGACCACTCTGGTCATGATGACTGCAGCCTGCACTTGTTCCTGGACCCTTTCAGACTAAAATGAGAGTAGTGATGCCCCTGTTTGAAGGGTACTATAGAGAATGTGCATAGGTCCCTTACAACAGCCTTGCTGTTGAGCTAGCTTTTGCAGCGACATTAAGTGCAATAACTGTACTGAAAGTTAAGCAACATAGTACGGGGTTAGTACTTGGATGGGTGAATGCTGTCACTTTAATAACAAGTCAGGGGCTACTGCAACATTGGCAGGCAGACCATCATTATTATGTAAATATTATTAGAACAAGGAATTATATAGAAGAGGAAAGGCCACTGTTTGAGATTGTGTGAACGCTCACATATTCACGCAAAATCTTGCAATATCTCGTTTTTAATTATCTCAACTTCAATTCATCTCAGAAATACAAATAAAAACTGTTTAACTGCAGAATGAAATTGTTATCAAAACAATATAATTCCCAGAAATTTGTGTTTATAATGGTTGAAGTACTTGTGATAGCAAAATTTGTATACTGCAGCTAAAATAACGCCAAATTACAATAAATTTTCCTTCAAACCCCAATATCTTTAACTCAAGAGCATTTTGCGTGATCAAAACAAGTTTATACATCTAAGATTACATATAACATACAGTTTATGTACAAGAAATCAGTTGCCTATGAATTATGAATGATTAATTTGCAAATCATGAATCCTTCATGTGCTGTTTCAACAACGTTTAGTCAGGAGATGCAAGTTTCCTACCCTTTTATATAAGTCAGTGCTAAGAAGCAGAAGTTTTACACAGAAATTATATTAATATGTTTGCAAACTTATCTGGAGTTTATGTCAGAATTATATCTTTTGATTTCTTTGTCATCATTTATACATGTCTCGAGCAGGAAAAAAAATTGGTCGAAACGACTCGGGCCGAAACGACCTGGATTCATAAATTTATGAATCTTATCAATGAAATGCTTCAAAGACAGAGCAAACCTTTTTCCGAAATCTGGCATATTTCTGTCTTAAAATCTCTTCTTCTTCAGTCAGATTCGGTGGAAAATTAATATGGACCATCTTTGAGACTAAATGTTTTCGTTTTTCATTGATACTCTTCAATTTTGAAAACTAGAAAATTTTACAGGGGGTAATCATAACGTTTTTTTATTTGATAAAATGTTTATTTATTTATTTGGGGGGGGGGGGGGGTGGAGAGGGGTGGCAATTCTTTTTCACAAATAATGTTTACATATTTTTTCTTAACATATTGTTGAATTATCCTAATATTGAATTAAAAAAGTAGTGTTGAAAGTAGACTATGGTGAAGGTATTTATACAAAGACATCGAACTGCTCCCTTCAAGCCGCATTTCCGCTTTCGGTTTGACTGACACCGTGCACAGAAGTTTGATTTTGTGACATTTTGTTGAGGTATTAGGTAGGTTGTCTATGTATTTACAGTTGTGATGATTATTTATTATTATTATTTAAGCTCTGCTGGCTAGTATGTACACTGTTGTAACGTGTACGTCGTGGCCCCATTGGCCTGTTATTATTTCTGCGAACACTTCTATCTTCTTATACAGTTATATAGAGCATATGATACTGACCAAACTCTTATGATTATGACTAAGCTCAGACAAGTTATTGAGCCAGAATGGAAAGATGATCTAGTGGTTATCTAGAAATAATATTACTACCTTTGACTCGATACCCTCTCGTTAAATGGGAATGAAATGGGAATGTGCGTTTCTGTGTTGAAACTAGTGGTCAGCATGCTTGCTCCAAGACCCAGTGCAGGTTAAGACCTTGGACTGCAAACGCAGGTGACACAGGTTCGATATCACACTCCTCCAACTAAAAATGCTTATCAATCTTTCGAATGAGATTTTAAAAAAAATTGAGGGCCCATACTTTACACCGGCCATGTAAAGGACTCACACCACTATTATCTCCCTTGAGTACTCTGGACCTACAGATGAAGGAGGTAGAACTAAAACTTTACTTTTCTTTTTCTTCTTTTTTCACGGCTTTGTACTGCAATGGGTTTTTTTTTTTACTAGCCTGAGTTAAATGGTAAGTATTTTAGAAATCACCACTGAAAATTTGATGCTGATACCGGCTTTCTGTGTCATTTCAGAATTGTTGGTTTGTACCGCATCTAGGGAGAATAGTTGACGCATTATTACCCTGGAAATTGGTAGGTCTCACATAAACATTGAATTTAACAAAAAACAACCTGGTCAAGATATGCTTTTTTTTCCTTTATAATTGCATATCTTGAACCAGTGAAGAATTTGAGCCCAGACACATGCTGCAGAATTTGATTTTTCACTCTGTTTTGGACATAAATGTTACAATGGAGCCATATTGGAAATGTAATAGTGGTGTGGGACGTAAAAGAACCACGGACACTACAAAAGGGTCTTCCGTATCTCGCTACTATCCACCAAAAAATCTAAAAATACTCTTCTAGAAGTGTCGTCTATACGGGAAACTGGTGGCGATGATAAAAAAAATTATCTTCATGACCCGGAGCAAGGTTTCATCCGTGGTTATTCAAGCGCACTCCTTCAGAGAGGATTTAAAGCAGTTGTCCTGTGTACAGGGAGAGTCATACCCACTGCACATAAAATATCTCGCTGAACTTTTATGTTAATCAGTGATGCTAATGCCCATAAACCTCTCTCAGAAACAAGGCTTCATATAATAATCAAAAATTGATACCTGGAAGTAACGGAAGAGGAAAGAGTTATGGCTCACGATTATGGTTATGAAATACCAAGTATTGCCTTGTAAAAACTGTAGCAGCTTAGTTTTCATCATGACTAAAACTAGCCTGATTAATTAATTATTATTTGGATATTCGATCTGCTGTCCATTGCTTGGAAGATGCAAAATAAAAAATGTTTTAAGGGCTCTTTAGAGACCTGCAATATGTGTCACTTTCTAAAACACAATGTTATTAACCATTAAAGATGAGTTCTTGAACTTACCTTTAAAAATTTGACTAAAATGGACAGAGTAACTGCCCTTGACCGATTCAAAACTCCCTTTTCAGACTCGGACTTACATGTAGAAATGTCTGTTAAATAGTCATTAAAAATTATTGATTCTACAAATAAATGTATTAATTTGCTAGTTTGATAGATATTATTTGAATCTTAGAATTTTGATGATTTGAGTCTGAGTCCTAATCTCAGACTCAAATTATTGATGAATTTAGGTCCTGTACCTTCCACAGGGGCTAGTGTTTATAGAGTATAATAAAAATGTTTTTTTTGTTTATAAGAATCCAGTTATTATAATTTATCTTGAGAAATAACAACACTATTGTTCAGACTTCCTTATCTTGCAGCAAAGGGACAGCTGACTCTATCAGTCTTTGGTCAAGTGTTCCTCATTTCTGGGAGTGAAGAATCTCTGTGCAAGGGGTATATCAGATTCTGTAAGTCATATCAAAATAATTATTCAACATTTTGTCTTAAAATAATGGGTCATTGTGGTCGAGGGACTGGCACAAGCTTCCAATTGCCATGGCTTTCTTACCCCATTAAAACCAAATCATAGCATCAAACTTAAAAACATTTAATTTGATAGACTGTGAAATAACAAACATAGACAATCACATGAACAATGCAACTAAATTTTTCATGGAGGTGTAGTGAAGAAGGGAACAATTAAGAAACTTGTTTTTTTTACAAAAACAACCTGTGAACTACCTAGTTTTGAACTGATTTATTTTACTTTGTTTGTGTGTAAATTCTTACAATTTATACAAATCATGCTTGAAATCTTCCAGGGTAGAAACAACTGACTAGAAGCATTTGCAAAAAAAGTGTTTTGCTCAAGGGCACTACACATACTGTCTGATCATGGGTTCGATGTTCTACCACTAGACCACACACTTCACCAGAAGTTGAACAACCGTAAGGTGTTAAGTGTTACCCAACTGACCCTAAAATTGAGGGTTTTTTTGAGAAAAAAAAATAATTGTAAAAGTACGAGAAACTGTGGAATGAATTTGCTTAATGTGTCTAGAAAATTATATCTGTATTTTTTTTTACTGATTCACTATTGATTCATAATTAGTGTTTTATAGAACAGAAAAACAAGTTAAAATCAAGTGCTGAATTTGTAATAGTTCATTACTATGACATTTTCTCAATGACATAAAAATTAGAAGAAAAAATAGAAAAGAAAAAATTGCTGACCTATCTGTCCTATTTCTGTTTGGTCAAGTAACCCTAAACACAGGTATTATTTTTTCTGGCCTTAAGACTCTCCCAAAAATGAGTATGTGGTCAAAATCCCTACATCAATACCAGATTCAGATTTACATCAAGGTGTCTGGTGATGCCTCTTTGAAATAATTATAACATTCATTTAACAATTAATTTTCAGCTTGATGACCATTTTTTTTAATTGTTCCACCTTCATAAACTGTGACAGATGAAGTTAACAATACAGTGTGTGCGTAACCAAGGTGCCAGACTAGGCAGATTAACAGAAGTTGGTCGCCATGGAAATAAGACATTGGACACACCCATGTGTATGTTGTACACAAGAGGAGGTAATCAATTAACCATACCATGTTGTGTTGTAAGCATGGTACATATATATATTTTTATCACTAGAATTTATTATTTTAGGTACACTTTATATGCAAGTTCTATATTTAGTCAGTTGTTGTTATATTGCAACAGTGTCTACTTGACATCGTATTCAAAGCAGTATTATGCCACAAACACATTGAATTTTACCTCACCCAGTCACATTGTACTAACACCGGGCTGACCAGACCTAGAACTATCCTCTAAGCACCGAGTGAGGAAGCTTCTAGTACCATTTTTCAACAACTCTTTTTGTATGACCCGGCCAGGAATTGAACCTACAACCTTCACCATTTGTGGCAGACACTCTTATCCTTTGTCCCTAGACCATTGCTGTGATTTTTATTATTAGAGATAGGAGGAATGCTTTACTGTACAATGTACAGAAACATTCATGATAAACACAGATGACTTATGTAACACTTTAGGTACACATAGTATTACTGTGTGTTAACATGTAAATGACAAAAAGTGGCATCAACATTCAAGAAATTTTAAAAATTGAACTGCCACACTGGGTTGATGCCTCTGTAGATTACAGTCAAAGGTCAAGGTCATCACTGCATACTGTAACTTTTCTGCACAATCAATTGTATGACCTCCATAAACTTTCAAGAAGTATAAGAATTTGACCTGGCCACACTGGGTATATCATCTCTTTATATTTAGAGTCAAAGGTCAAGGACACCCGAGTAGACTAGAATTGTATAAAAATTTGTCCTCAAAATACATGTAACTCTTCATGCCTTGCAGTTGTATTCTTATCACTCTGATAGCATGATATTCACTAAGCTCTTTATTACAAAGGTCAAAGGTGGAGCTCGCTTCGCTTTGATGAGATAATAGCTTGTCACAATAATTGAACAGGTCCGTCCTAGAAATACATGTTGACTGAAAGTAATCCCAGATAGACTAGCCACATTGATTTCATAACACTGTCAACTGCATGATAATTATTATGTCAGATCAAGTTGAAAACATTCCTCACACAGTGAAATATTTGAAGTAAAAGTAGAATATCAGTAGGAACGTGATGCACGTGGACTGGTTGTGGCATTCTAGTCAACAGATTGTTCTCTTTCTTATTTACAGGAAGTTCTCCACATTTGACTGGTGACATGTTGAAGAAAGTCCAAGGTGTTCCAAACATGGTACAGATGCATCTCAATCAACTGTAAGTCTGTAGCTGTAATTATATTCTTTAGTTTGCTATGAAAGTCATCAATCTTATATAAATGTTTAAAGTTTGTATATTTCGGGCACTGAAACGATAGCATTAAAAATCATATATTAGTAACTGTCCTTTCTCTCTGTTGTAATCATAGAAGTTTAAGAAAAGTACAGATACAGTTAACCCTTTACTCCATAGATACACGTTTTCCCCCACCAATCACAGAAGGCCTTTGAAAACAGTGCAGGAAGAGTTCAGATTGCTCGTAACGAGCAATCTGAACACTTCCTGCGGTGTTTTCCACTCTGTCAGTTAATATAAACATAATTCACCCAAGTTAGCTCAGTTGGAAGCACATCTAACTAAATATGAATCCCTGTCTGGCTACAGTCTCCTAGATGATTGATATACAACATTGCATCTCAATGAGATTCTTCTCTCACTGCTGATTTAAATATGAAAATTATCAGTTACTTGTGAGATGGGTATGCTCCAGTACTGGTTAACCTTCCAGGATCCTATAAAGAGTGGTTAGGTTAACTGATCATCTGATAGCCCTTGCTAAAACCGTATCAAGGTCACTTGCTTCTCACTGTTGAAATCTCAGCCCAGACTAAACATTTTGTGTGCCAGTTACTTGTTGAAGAGCAGTGGCTCCACTCAGATTCATGTGTATATTGATCTGAAGGGGGGTCCAGGATTTCAGTTTGGGGCGGGGTGGGGTCACTAAGGAGATGTAACACAAAATCTGAATGGACACACGTTTTTTTTTCAGTATAAATGTAGTGGATGTTAATAAAATATGGGAGTTTCTAGGGGTGTAGATGCCATATTTAAACTGTTATGTAATGAAAATGGAGTTTAATTTACAGGGCTTAAAATTTGTTATCAAAGAAGTACAAATGCTTACTTGGCATGGTGAGCTGGCGAGTAGAATTTCCAGCACTGGTTCCATAAAAAAACGTTAGAAACAATGCTAAGTACAATACAATACAATTTTGTTATTGTTGTAATTTTTATGCTCATATTTCAGAGCAGAGTACCAGGAAACCATTGCTGGGTACAAGGAGGGCATGGCAAAGTTCTCTGCCCTTGGTGATAAACTTGTGTATACATCCATACATGACCCTGCTGTGGAGGTGAAGTCTGGGTACAACGATAAATTCGGTGTTGGTGTGTGGGGGAAAGGCGGCAAAACAAGGGTATAATGTCTGTCTGTCTGTCTGTCTGTCTGTCTGTCTGTCTGTCTGTCTGTCTGTCTGTCTGTCTGTCTGTCTGTCTGTCTGTCTGTCTGTCTGTCTGTCTGTCTGTCTGTCTGTCTGTCTGTCTGTCTGTCTGTCTGTCTGTCTGTCTGTCTGTCTGTCTGTCTGTCTGTCTGTCTGTCTGTCTGTCTGTCTGTCTGTCTGTCTGTCTGTCTGTCTGTCTGTCTGGCAGATGGTCTGTCGGTCAGATGGTCTGTCTGTCTGTCAGAGCGTCTATCTGTCAGAAGATCTGTCTGTCTGTCAGAGCATCTATCTGTCAGATGGTCTGTCTGTGGGAATGGCTGTCTGTCAGAAGGTCTGTCTGGCAAAAGGTCTGACGAAAATTCAGTCTGTCAGTAACTTGTCCATTACTTTTTCAGGTGATTGACTTTTCATACATAATCATAATCAAGTGTAGATAGGCAAGACATAAATTTTGTAATGCTCATTTAGTTCCATGTAGAGTTATTGCACTTGCTGTATTGACCAATAGTGTGATTCTTCAAGTGATTGACTTTGCATAATCATTATCTGTGGATGTAAGTCAAGCCTCTGACTCAATTCCATGCAGAGTTATTGCCTGTGCACTTAAGAGAATTGATATTTACCATATTGCAATTCTTGTAGATGAAAGTTTTTCCACAGTTTTCAGCAGATTAACTTGAAACTTTACATACATGATTAACATCAAGTGTAGATCGGACATCAAGGACTTGTATAGAAGGATAGGAAACTTGCATCTCCTTTATAAATGTTGATGAAACAGCACAGAAACGATTTGTTATTTGCAAATAACTGATTTTTTGTACATAAACTGTAAGTTGTATGTCATCTTTAAAATAGATGTTTAAACATGTTTCGATCACACAAAATGATCTTGAATTAAAGATATTGAGGTTTAAAAGAAAATTTATCGTAATTTGTAGTTATTTTAGCTGCAATATACAATTTTTGTTATCACAAGTACTTAAACAATTTTAAACACAAATTGCTAGGAATGGTATTGTTTTGATAAGAATTTCATTCTGCAATGTAAGAATTTTGATTTGTGTTCCTGAGATGGATTGATGTTAAGATAATTGAAAATGAGATATTGTAAGATTTTGCGTGAATATGCGAGCGTTCACAAAATCCTTCTCTATATAAGTCGTTGATGACACAAATTGTTAGTTGCTGAGGTATATTATTTAAGCTCAGCTGCATGCACATAAGACAAGCAGTTGATGTTATCATTATGGCCTTAGAAATATCCATTAATCTGTGAAGAGCAGTGACTATAAGTAATCAAAAAACAACAAGATGTGTTTATGTTATTCTGTTTGCAGTTAGATGTAGATGGATTCATGAAAGTACAGGAAGCTGTTCTTCCTGACTGGTTCCAGTGTTTGTCTGATGCCGACACAAATAAAGACTCCACAAAGAAGCGATGCCGGAAAGCAGTGGATCGCACTCTAAACTTTCTGGAAGAAATTGTTGACAGGCATAGCAAGTCAGAGGTAAACAAAAATGGTTGATATTAACAGTAAAACAAGGCAAGAACAAATGCACTATGACTTCTGGTTGCCATAGAAACTTGAATGACTTAAGAGTTTTATTTAAAGATGGATATTTTAACATGTAAATTACCTGTACAGACTTAAAAATTTACAAATATCAAAGTGATTGGAACAAAAATGATAAGATTTTTAAAAGAATCTGTTGTTGGAATAAATTTGGCAGTTACTTGTGGAAGACATAAGAAAAGATGAATGATTGATCGATTGATTGATTGATTGATCAATTGATTGATTGAATATTAAGCATTTTTATGCCATCGAGGGCTAACAGACAATCATTTAACCTAACCAATGGGATCCTGGAAGGTTAAACAGAACAGAGAGTCTTTTCAAGTAACTGATAACTTTTCCACTTGAAGCATCGGTGAGAGACAAATGATAATGATATGCAATGTATATCAATCATCTAGGAGACTATGGCTGGGCAGGGATGCAAACTCGTGACCCCTTGATTGATAGTCAGATGCGCTATCGATTGAGCCAATCAAGCCCAGTAAGAAAAGGTGAACAAATTTCTTGTCAGTCTTGTTTGCTGGAATAAACTCCTCAATGTATCAATATCAGCTGCGATTTACTGCATTTCTTACCAGTCATAGTAATAAAGGTGATACATTTTTATGCTCCCACCATTTGTTTGCTCTTCTGTCCATCCAGTAAAATATTGGTTTCTGATCAATAACTGTAGAAGGGGTCCATGTAACCAATTAATATTTCGTTTGTTACTGTATAGTTATAAAATACAGGTCGAGTTTGATATTTGTAAACATCAGTAAAATTTTACAGGGGTAATGACCCCTTTTTCAACTTAATTTTCTGTTAAATAGTAAAATTAGAAGTTGCATCCCTGTTCTATTGGCACATTTTTAGTTTTATCAATTTCAATGTATATTTCAGAGAGTGAAGGACTCATGTATATTTGGTACAATTGTTGGAGGTTACGATCTACGTGAGAGAGAAAGATGTACAAAGGAAACAGTGTCCAGGAATGTTGATGGTAAAAATATTGCTATATAGTTGGCATAATATCACATATATTTACCTCTTTAGGTATCAAATGAACATCCCATTGAGTTATAAATGTAAATTTTATTAATTTATGTACTGGTAGGTAAAACTCGAATTATTTTTTTTCAAATGGGGTTTTGAACTCATTTGCCGGCATATCCAATTTTTATTGGTGGAGGAAGACCTCGGAATGACTCTAAATAGAACCAATGTCTTTCTTCAAGATTACACCTTAGACCACATGATCACAGAGGGCCTTTAAGTCAAAACTATAAACACTTTCAATATGTACAGAATTTCATTTCAATGTAACTGTAAACGGGAACGTTTATTGAATCAGAAAGATGAATGTCCCATTTAAAGATTAAGATGATTCTGTCATTGTAGTTTATCTTGTTTATGATAATGATGTTTTAGCATAACACTATACTTGTCAATGTGTGACTATCGCTGGTCATGATTTAGTATTTGGTTAACAAAATTAAAGAATTTTTTGCACTATAGGGACAAAATACAATATAAGTTATTTAATATCTGTAATATATCATGTTTGATATAAATGTGCAGTTTTGTGCTTAGATCGAAAAACATCAGCAATATCTGGGAAACCTCTTTAAAGAGGAAAAAAATATTGTATTTTGACAGAAAACACAACGCACCAAAGAACTTAAAAGCATGTGATTTAAGCAATATCTTACTTTCTTTTAGTTTTATGCTTGGCATCTGCTAAAACCATTTTTCCTTTAGTATCAGCTTTAAACAAGATATAAACTTGTGTTGCAACCTTAGTTTATACTAATTTATTTTAGTTTGATTGCGATGAAAGCTCAGAGCTTATATGAACTACTCTCGAGTCCGCTTCCTGGATAGAACCAGTACTGAGTCTTGTTTTATGAGAGGCACCGGGTGGAGCGGGGGATCAAACCTGCAACTTATGGTGTGAGAGGCAAACACTATATCCATTAGACTACCGTTCCGCTATAAACCAATAATTGCTATGTTGGAACCTTGTATTGGTGTGTTTCAATACACATGTGATGTCGATGATTTTTTATTAAAGGTTATGTTATAGACGGATTTCACAACCTGGGACCAAACTCAGAAAACTTTAACACTCAAGACATCAAAGATTTAATGAAATCTATCACAGTAAGTTGTATTATATGATGTTTAATATGAATGAACCAAAGAAACAAATGGATAAATGATTGAATGAATGAATGAATGAATGAATGAATGAATGAATGAATGAATGAATGAATGAATGAATGAATGAATGAATGAAAATGAATGATTGAATGAATGAATGAATGAATGAATGAATGAAAATGAATGAGTGAATGAGTGAATGAATGAATGAATGAATGAATGAATGAATGAATGAATGAATGAATGAATGAATGGGGTACTAACACATACAGTTTATGATGTCAACAGGAAGAAAGATTCAGGTTCACTTTTTATGTACAAAAACAAGTACATTGTATACAGTTAAAAAAATACAAAAAAAAATGTCAAATGAACCTAGAACCTTGATACCTGCAGAGATTCATCAAATTCTACCCAATGCTCACCTCCTACAATATGCATGAGCTACATGTTCAATATGCATGAGCTACATGTACTATATGCATGAGCTGCATGTACAATATGCATGAGCTACATGTACAATATGCATGAGCTACATGTACTATATGCATGAGCTACATGTACAATATGCATGAGCTACATGTACTATATGCATGAGCTACATGTACAATATGCATGAGCTACATGTACTATATGCATGAGCTACATGTACTATATGCATGAGCTACATGTACAATATGCATGAGCTACATGTACTATATGCATGAGCTACATGTACTATATGCATGAGCTACATGTACAATATGCATGAGCTACATGTACAATATGCATGAGCTACATGTACTATATGCATGAGCTACATGTACAATATGCATGAGCTACATGTACTATATGCATGAGCTACATGTACAATATGCATGAGCTACATGTACTATATGCATGAGCTACATGTACTATATGCATGAGCTACATGTACAATATGCATGAGCTACATGTACAGTATGCATGAGCTACATGTACTATATGCATGAGCTACATGTACAATATGCATGAGCTACATGTACTATATGCATGAGCTACATGTACAGTATGCATGAGCTTCATGTACAATATGCATGAGCTACATGTACAATATGCATGAGCTACATGTACAATATGCATGAGCTAGAGTGATCCTATTCTAGCTGTCATGGTGTCATCCACTTGGCACCGTGGAACAACACAGGTGTTAATACTGTAACTACATTTAAGTGAGGCAGTAGTCTAGTGGATATAGTGTTTGCTGTTCATGCCGAAGGTTTCTATCCCCAGCTAGACCTGATGCCTCTCATAAAACAACTCTCAGTACTGGTTCTACCCAGGAAGCAGACTCGAGAACATTTCATATAAGCCCTCAGCTTTGATCGCAATCAAGCTTACAGAAATCAACAATGATGGACACGGCATCCATTCCCCCCTACAGAAATCAGCAAAGATGGACATGATGTCCATTCCCCCCTACAGAAATCAGCAAAGATGGACCAACGTCCATTTCCCCCTACAGAAATCAGCAATGATGGGCAAGGCATCCATTCCCCCCCTACAGAAATTAGCAATGATGGACACGGCATCCATTCCCCTCTACAGAAATCGGCAATGACCTAAGTCTTACCTACATGAATCATCTATGTTAAACCAAAACTTTATTTTTTCACCATTGAGGGTTCTCCGTGGTCGAGTGGACTTGACGCCATCTCAAGATCACCACTGCAGTTTAATTCGAGTCAAACACTTTATGTGAGAAAGTTTCCAGTTACTTGCAGAAGGACAGTGGTTCTACTCAGTCTGAAGTATTCTTCCACCAATGAAACTGGATATATCATATATAACCCGAAATGAGTTGAAAATGGCGTAAAAAAACATTAAAAAAAAAAATCAAAAAAAAATCACCATTGATGTTAGAAATTGTTTGTTGATACATGTATATAACCAGTTTGTTGAATACTGGACACAGTTCATTATTACTTGAAAGCAGTAAAGAGTTCAAATCATGGCTCGTCCACAGCCACAGATGGTTGGCCATGAACTTTGTTATCTGGCTATGAATCTCCCACCTCTGAGTATGTGGAGTAGTATTCAATGGCTTGCAAATATAACATGTGTCATGTAGTGGTGAACAACCCAGAAATTATGTTTAGGAGCACTGACCACTGTTATGTTATAGAAATAATTAAAAAAGATTGGCACAAAACGCCATGTGAACAAATCGCCTGATTGATTGATTGAATATTTAGCGCCAATAGACGATCAGTTAACCTAGCCACTGTTTCCTGGGATCCTGAGAGATTAACCAGTACTAAAGCACACCCCATCTCTGTAAGTAACTGACAACTTTCCCATTTGAATCAGCGATGAGAGATGAATGATAATTAGACACAATGTCATATATCAATCATCACAGAGACTTGCCAGCCAGGGATTTGAACTCACGATCCCTGGATTGATAGTCAGATGCATTACCAACTGAGCTAATTGGGCATCTCTCAAATTGTCTGAAAACAAACTCTCAAATAAGGTTCCTCATGTGGTGGATTATGTTAGTTATTATTTTACACATACAAATCACTAGATGATAAAATGTGTGTAGTGTTACACATGTGGTGGCTTATGTTAATTATTATTTCACACATACAAATCACTAGATGATAAAATGTGTGTAGTGTTACGCATGTGGTGGCTTATGTTAGTTATTATTTCACACATAGAAACCACTAGATGATAAAATGTGTGTAGTGTTACACATGTGGTGGCTTATGTTAGTTATTATTTCACACATACAAATCACTAGATGATAAAATGTGTGTAGTGTTACGCATGTGGTGGCTTATGTTAGTTATTATTTCACACATACAAATCACTAGATGATAAAATGTGTGTAGTGTTACACATGTGGTGGCTTATGTTAGTTATTATTTCACACATAGAAACCACTAGATGATAAAATGTGTGTAGTGTTACACATGTGGTGGTTTATGTTAATTATTATTTCACACATACAAATCACTAGATGATAAAATGTGTGTAGTGTTACACATGTGGTGGCTTATGTTAGTTATTATTTCACACATACAAATCACTTGATGATAAAATGTGTGTAGTGTTACACATGTGGTGGCTTATGTTAGTTATTATTTCACACATACAAATCACTAGATGATAAAATGTGTGTAGTGTTACACATGTGGTGGCTTATGTTAGTTATTATTTCACACATACAAAACACTTGATGATAAATTGTGTGTAGTGTTACACATGTGGTGGCTTATGTTAGTTATTATTTCACACATACAAATCACTAGATGATAAAATGTGTGTAGTGTTACACATGTGGTGGCTTATGTTAGTTATTATTTCACACATACAAATCACTAGATGATAAAATGTGTGTAGTGTTACACATGTGGTGGCTTATGTTAGTTATTATTTCACACATACAAATCACTAGATGATAAAATGTGTGTAGTGTTACACATGTGGTGGCTTATGTTAGTTATTATTTCACACATACAAAACACTTGATGATAAATTGTGTGTAGTGTTACACATGTGGTGGCTTATGTTAGTTATTATTTCACACGTACAAATCACTAGATGATAAAATGTGTGTAGTGTTACACATGTGGTGGCTTATGTTAATTATTATTTTACACGTACAAATCACTAGATGATAAAATGTGTGTAGTGTTACACATGTGGTGGATTATGTTAGTTATTATTTCACACATACAAATCACTAGATGATAAAATGTGTGTAGTGTTACACATGTGGTGGCTTATGTTAGTTATTATTTCACACATACAAATCACTAGATGATAAAATGTGTGTAGTGTTACACATGTGGTGGCTTATGTTAGTTATTATTTCACACATACAAATCACTAGATGATAAAATGTGTGTAGTGTTACACATGTGGTGGCTTATGTTAATTATTATTTCACACATACAAATCACTAGATGATAAAATGTGTGTAGTGTTACACATGTGGTGGCTTATGTTAGTTATTATTTCACACATACAAATCACTAGATGATAAAATGTGTGTAGTGTTACACATGTGGTGGCTTATGTTAGTTATTATTTCACACATACAAATCACTAGATGATAAAATGTGTGTAGTGTTACACATGTGGTGGCTTATGTTAGTTATTATTTCACACATACAAATCACTAGATGATAAAATGTGTGTAGTGTTACACATGTGGTGGCTTATGTTAGTTATTATTTCACACATACAAATCACTAGATGATAAAATGTGTGTAGTGTTACACATGTGGTGGCTTATGTTAGTTATTATTTCACACATACAAATCACTAGATGATAAAATGTGTGTAGTGTTACACATGTGGTGGCTTATGTTAGTTATTATTTCACACATACAAAACACTTGATGATAAATTGTGTGTAGTGTTACACATGTGGTGGCTTATGTTAGTTATTATTTCACACATACAAATCACTAGATGATAAAATGTGTGTAGTGTTACACATGTGGTGGCTTATGTTAGTTATTATTTCACACATACAAATCACTAGATGATAAAATGTGTGTAGTGTTACACATGTGGTGGCTTATGTTAGTTATTATTTCACACATACAAATCACTAGATGATAAAATGTGTGTAGTGTTACACATGTGGTGGCTTATGTTAGTTATTATTTCACACGTACAAATCACTAGATGATAAAATGTGTGTAGTGTTACACATGTGGTGGCTTATGTTAGTTATTATTTCACACGTACAAATCACTAGATGATAAAATGTGTGTAGTGTTACACATGTGGTGGCTTATGTTAGTTATTATTTCACACGTACAAAACACTTGATGATAAATTGTGTGTAGTGTTACACATGTGGTGGCTTATGTTAGTTATTATTTCACACGTACAAATCACTAGATGATAAAATGTGTGTAGTGTTACACATGTGGTGGCTTATGTTAGTTATTATTTCACATGTACAAATCACTAGATGATAAAATGTGTGTAGTGTTACACATGTGGTGGCTTATGTTAGTTATTATTTTACACGTACAAATCACTAGATGATAAAATGTGTGTAGTGTTACACATGTGGTGGATTATGTTAGTTATTATTTCACACATACAAATCACTAGATGATAAAATGTGTGTAGTGTTACACATGTGGTGGCTTATGTTAGTTATTATTTCACACATACAAATCACTAGATGATAAAATGTGTGTAGTGTTACACATGTGGTGGCTTATGTTAGTTATTATTTCACACATACAAATCACTAGATGATAAAATGTGTGTAGTGTTACACATGTGGTGGCTTATGTTAGTTATTATTTCACACATACAAATCACTAGATGATAAAATGTGTGTAGTGTTACACATGTGGTGGCTTATGTTAGTTATTATTTCACACATACAAATCACTAGATGATAAAATGTGTGTAGTGTTACACATGTGGTGGCTTATGTTAGTTATTATTTCACACATACAAATCACTAGATGATAAAATGTGTGTAGTGTTACACATGTGGTGGCTTATGTTAGTTATTATTTCACACATACAAATCACTAGATGATAAAATGTGTGTAGTGTTACACATGTGGTGGCTTATGTTAGTTATTATTTCACACATACAAATCACTAGATGATAAAATGTGTGTAGTGTTACACATGTGGTGGCTTATGTTAGTTATTATTTCACACATACAAATCACTAGATGATAAAATGTGTGTAGTGTTACACATGTGGTGGCTTATGTTAGTTATTATTTCACACATACAAATCACTAGATGATAAAATGTGTGTAGTGTTACACATGTGGTGGCTTATGTTAGTTATTATTTCACACATACAAATCACTAGATGATAAAATGTGTGTAGTGTTACACATGTGGTGGCTTATGTTAGTTATTATTTCACACATACAAATCACTAGATGATAAAATGTGTGTAGTGTTACACATGTGGTGGCTTATGTTAGTTATTATTTCACACATACAAATCACTAGATGATAAAATGTGTGTAGTGTTACACATGTGGTGGCTTATGTTAGTTATTATTTCACACATACAAATCACTAGATGATAAAATGTGTGTAGTGTTACACATGTGGTGGCTTATGTTAGTTATTATTTCACACATACAAATCACTAGATGATAAAATGTGTGTAGTGTTACACATGTGGTGGATTATGTTAGTTATTATTTCACACATACAAATCGCTAGATGATAAAATGTGTGTAGTGTTACACATGTGGTGGCTTATGTTAGTTATTATTTCACACATACAAATCGCTAGATGATAAAATGTGTGTAGTGTTACACATGTGGTGGATTATGTTAGTTATTATTTCACACATACAAATCGCTAGATGATAAAATGTGTGTAGTGTTACACATGTGGTGGCTTATGTTAGTTATTATTTCACACATACAAATCGCTTGATGATAAAATGTGTGTAGTGTTACACATGTGGTGGCTTATGTTAGTTATTATTTCACACATACAAATCACTTGATGATAAAATGTGTGTAGTGTTACACATGTGGTGGCTTATGTTAGTTATTATTTCACAAATACAAATCACTTGATGATAAAATGTGTGTAGTGTTACACATGTGGTGGATTATGTTAGTTATTATTTCACACATACAAATCACTAGATGATAAAATGTGTGTAGTGTTACACATGTGGTGGCTTATGTTAGTTATTATTTTACACATACAAATCACTAGATGATAAAATGTGTGTAGTGTTACACATGTGGTGGATTATGTTAGTTATTATTTCACACATACAAATCACTAGATGATAAAATGTGTGTAGTGTTACACATGTGGTGGATTATGTTAGTTATTATTTCACACATACAAATCACTAGATGATAAAATGTGTGTAGTGTTACACATGTGGTGGCTTATGTTAGTTATTATTTCACACATACAAATCACTAGATGATAAAATGTGTGTAGTGTTACACATGTGGTGGATTATGTTAGTTATTATTTCACAAATACAAATCACTTGATGATAAAATGTGTGTAGTGTTACACATGTGGTGGCTTATGTTAGTTATTATTTCACACATACAAATCACTAGATGATAAAATGTGTGTAGTGTTACACATGTGGTGGCTTATGTTAGTTATTATTTCACACATACAAATCACTAGATGATAAAATGTGTGTAGTGTTACACATGTGGTGGCTTATGTTAGTTATTATTTCACACATACAAATCACTAGATGATAAAATGTGTGTAGCGTTACACATGTGGTGGCTTATGTTAGTTATTATTTCACACATACAAATCACTAGATGATAAAATGTGTGTAGTGTTACACATGTGGTGGCTTATGTTAGTTATTATTTCACACATACAAATCACTAGATGATAAAATGTGTGTAGTGTTACACATGTGGTGGCTTATGTTAGTTATTATTTCACAAATACAAATCACTTGATGATAAAATGTGTGTAGTGTTACACATGTGGTGGATTATGTTAGTTATTATTTCACACATACAAATCACTAGATGATAAAATGTGTGTAGTGTTACACATGTGGTGGCTTATGTTAGTTATTATTTCACACATACAAATCACTAGATGATAAAATGTGTGTAGTGTTACACATGTGGTGGCTTATGTTAGTTATTATTTCACACATACAAATCACTAGATGATAAAATGTGTGTAGTGTTACACATGTGGTGGCTTATGTTAGTTATTATTTCACACATACAAATCACTAGATGATAAAATGTGTGTAGTGTTACACATGTGGTGGATTATGTTAGTTATTATTTCACACATACAAATCACTAGATGATAAAATGTGTGTAGTGTTACACATGTGGTGGCTTATGTTAGTTATTATTTCACACATACAAATCACTAGATGATAAAATGTGTGTAGTGTTACACATGTGGTGGCTTATGTTAGTTATTATTTCACACATACAAATCACTAGATGATAAAATGTGTGTAGTGTTACACATGTGGTGGCTTATGTTAGTTATTATTTCACACATACAAATCACTAGATGATAAAATGTGTGTAGTGTTACACATGTGGTGGATTATGTTAGTTATTATTTCACACATACAAATCACTAGATGATAAAATGTGTGTAGTGTTACACATGTGGTGGATTATGTTAGTTATTATTTCACACATACAAATCACTAGATGATAAAATGTGTGTAGTGTTACACATGTGGTGGCTTATGTTAGTTATTATTTCACAAATACAAATCACTAGATGATAAAATGTGTGTAGTGTTACACATGTGGTGGCTTATGTTAGTTATTATTTCACACATACAAATCACTAGATGATAAAATGTGTGTAGTGTTACACATGTGGTTGCTTATGTTAGTTATTATTTCACACATACAAATCACTAGATGATAAAATGTGTGTAGTGTTACACATGTGGTGGCTTATGTTAGTTATTATTTCACACATACAAATCACTAGATGATAAAATGTGTGTAGTGTTACACATGTGGTGGCTTATGTTAATTATTATTTCACACATACAAATCACTAGATGATAAAATGTGTGTAGTGTTACATATGTGGTGGCTTATGTTAGTTATTATTTCACACATACAAATCACTTGATGATAAAATGTGTGTAGTGTTACACATGTGGTGGCTTATGTTAATTATTATTTCACACGTACAAATCACTAGATGATAAAATATGTGTAGTGTTACACATGTGGTGGCTTATGTTAGTTATTATTTCACACGTACAAATCACTAGATGATAAAATGTGTGTAGTGTTACACATGTGGTGGCTTATGTTAGTTATTATTTTACACATACAAATCACTAGATGATAAAATGTGTGTAGTGTTACACATGTGGTGGCTTATGTTAATTATTATTTCACACATACAAATCACTAGATGATAAAATGTGTGTAGTGTTACATATGTGGTGGCTTATGTTAATTATTATTTCACACATACAAATCACTAGATGATAAAATATGTGTAGTGTTACACATGTGGTGGCTTATGTTAGTTATTATTTCACACGTACAAATCACTAGATGATAAAATGTGTGTAGTGTTACACATGTGGTGGCTTATGTTAGTTATTATTTTACACATACAAATCACTAGATGATAAAATGTGTGTAGTGTTACACATGTGGTGGCTTATGTTAATTATTATTTCACACATACAAATCACTAGATGATAAAATGTGTGTAGTGTTACACATGTGGTGGCTTATGTTAGTTATTATTTCACACATAGAAACCACTAGATGATAAAATGTGTGTAGTGTTACACATGTGGTGGATTATGTTAATTATTATTTCACACGTACAAATCACTAGATGATAAAATGTGTGTAGTGTTACACATGTGGTGGATTATGTTAGTTATTATTTCACACATACAAAACACTTGATGATAAATTGTGTGTAGTTATACACATGTGGTGGCTTATGTTAGTTATTATTTCACACATACAAATCACTAGATGATAAAATGTGTGTAGTGTTACACATGTGGTGGATTATGTTAGTTATTATTTTACACGTACAAATCACTAGATGATAAAATGTGTGTAGTGTTACACATGTGGTGACTTATGTTAGTTATTATTTCACACATACAAATCACTAGATGATAAAATGTGTGTAGTGTTACACATGTGGTGGCCTATGTTAACTATTATTTCACACATACAAATCACTAGATGATAAAATGTGTGTAGGGTTACACATGTGGTGGATTATGTCAGTTATTATTTCACAAATACAAATCACTAGATGATAAAATGTGTGTAGTGTTACACATGTGGTGGCTTATGTTAGTTATTATTTCACACATACAAATCACTAGATGATAAAATGTGTGCAGTGTTACACATGTGAATGATGTGATAGCTCATGTAAGTACATTATGTTCGATGTTTCTTTGTAATAAATATTGTAATTTTTCAGACACTATTACCGGAAGATAAACCTCGCATTATGTCTGGTGTCTGGAGACCCGATGCAGTCTTACATGCTATGGAGTTTGGAATAGACATATTTGACAGTTCATATCCTTTTACCAGTCTTACTAGAGACAATTAGATAAATTCCTATGTATTAGCTCAGTAAGTTACGCATCTGACTATCAATCCAGGGGTCGTGAGTTTGAATCCTCGCCCGGCAGCAGTCTCCGTGATGATTGATATACGACATTGTGTCTCATTATCATTTGTCTGTCACTGCTGACTCAAGTGAGAAAGTTTAAAAATTTAGTTAATACCTCGTGTGCACTGTAGCATTTGATTTTCACCAGCACTAGTTATATAACTGGTATATCCCTTTACTCCAAAGATACGCGTTTTACCACACCACTCACAGAAGGTCTTTGAAAACAGTGCAGGACGTGTTCAGATTGCTCATTATGAGCAATCTGAACTCTTCCTGCAATGTTTTCAACTCTGTCAGTTAATATAAACATAATTCATCCAATAATTCAAAAGCCTTCTATATTAGAGGTGTCCAAAGCCTTCTATATTAGAGGTGTTCTATATTAGAGGTGTCCAAAGCCTTCTTTATTAGAGGTGTCCAAAGCCTTCTATATTAGAGGTGTCCAAAGGCGTCTATATGAAGTAAAGGGATATCTTGGAAAATTCTTGAGAACCATTATTTGATTTTATCTAAACTCTGGCAGTCACTGTTTTTATTTGATCCTCACTAAACTTATACAATAAGGTATACATTTGTATTATCTCAGAAGACCAATTTTAAATGTCTGAGGTATGGCCCTTCCATTATCAAACGTTGTTTTCTGTGCCACAGGTAAACAATTTTGGGCCAATGTAACATACATGTATGTATTCTTTCAGAAGTCCGTCAAAATGATTCACATAACCATTTGTATATGACTTGGTGATTCTCTCTCTCTCTCTGTACATATATACATTTTGTATATTAATTATTTACATGTACATATTGTATTTACCAATTCTACACACTATACCTTCAAAAACCAAATTTTTTTTAACTGACCTCAGCTATCCCTACATGGTAACAGAGCGAGGCTGTGCCCTCGTGTTCAACTATAGGTATACCTCAGATCCCGAGGCTGAAGATGCAGATACATCTTATGGGGGATTTACTATAGACATCAATGAAAAGCAGTAAGATTGACATTATAAGGTCACCTGAGACTTTGTCTCAAGGGACCTTTTGTGATCGCCTTTTGTCCGTCTTCATGCGTCGTCCGTCATTAAACAATTGACGTTTTCGACTTCTTCTAAAAAAAACTTAAGACCTGTGGTCTTGGGGGCGGGGCCAAAACAGTCAAATTCACAGTAAACTTTGAAAATTTTCTTACTATCAGAAGCATTGGGAAACAAATGGTGATGATGACTATGGACACATATTGGTCCTTAATAAAAATTGTGAATTGAATATTCCTTGGTCTCGCGGTTTAAAAGATGAATCCTAATTATGAATTGCATAGTCTCCACCCATCTGGGGCCTGAGCCAAAACAGTTGTATTTAAGGTAAACTTTGAAAATCTTCTACTTACTATAGGAAGCACTGGGAAACAAATGGGGAGCATGATTATGGACGTGTATGAGTCCTTTATAAAAATTGTGAATTGCATGTCCTTGGCTCTCACAGTTTGGCCCTTTGGGTAGGGCTTACTTTACTAAATCTATATAAGAGAAAATTACAAAAAATATAATTTCTGATGACTGAATAGAATCATTTGAATGGTTTTTGGTGTGATTTGTTGTTGTTGATATGACGGTTAATGCTTGTTTTATTGACCATTAAGGCCCATGGGCCTCTTGTTGATATTTTATGTTTACTGCTGCAAGACAAAAATAATAGAGAAAAATTGGTTAAAATAGAAATAAAAAGGACGATCATTTTACTCTGTTTTTATTTTATACTCAATTTAAAATTATGTTAAATCAATATTAAATACAAAATGTAAAAAATCACAATCACCAATTTCTGTATAATGTCTGTAGAATCAGTCTGAATCAGTCACCGGTATCAGTATGGTTAATAGAAGGATAAAAGATACCGACTTTCTTCACAACATTTAATTTCATTTGATATTTAATGAGAGATGAATTTACATGCAAGATATGTAGTGCAAGTTAACCCTAAAAGGGATCCATGTACACTTTGCTTGTTCATATCCCATGAATGCTCAGCAAATAATGTTCATTCCTAATATTTATACTCTCCAGCACGATATGCTCGCAAATTTATTATTATATTCGTGTACTTAAGTCATTTAATGAAATCGTATCCATTACAGTTAAACTGATTACATACTAGTATACTACTGTTTCACCGTAACCTACATGTATCATAATATCTAGGTAAAACTGTTTTTTATCGTAAAATGTATAGAAAATTAAACCCTCCATTTCAAAATTGGAAATGGTAATCCACCTAAGTTTTTTGCAATGTTACATATAATATATAACAAATTACTAACAACAGTTATATAAATCATTGTTTACCTTTACAGATATGTGGATGACTTCTCTCCACTACTGGAAGGATGCTCTTGTTACGCATGTCAGAACTTTACCCGTGCCTACATAAATCATCTTCTCAACACGTCAGAACTTCTTGCCTCTATTTTACTGGTCATGTAAGTCATATAAACTTCCTGTGTTAACTCTTTACTCCATATGCATTTTAACAGGACTCTTCCAATCTCAAAAGCCACACAAAGTCATTTTCCATGAGTATCTATCCTTTTTACCTATTTATTCCAATAGAGAAGAAAACAGTGCAGAACCTGTTCTAATTGCTCGTTCTGAGCAATCAGAACCGGTTCTACACTGTTTTCCAAAGCCTTCTATATTAGAGATGATCAAAAGTGTCCATATGAAGTAAAGGGTTAAATGACAGTGTACCGACTGATACGGCATCAATGAAATTGCAACTTTTTTGTATTATAGATAACATTGTTTATCAGACTCTTGATTTCAAATGAATACCAGAATGTGCCCCTGTAGAATTAACGGTCATTGAATTTACTTTGCAAGATATAAAGTAAATGTGACTGGAACAGTTTGTTTAGCAAAAATAAACAAAATACATGTATGCCAGGGCAGTTATATCCATGCATTTGATGTTGAGCAGGCTTTTAACGTTCAGTTATTCCAGAAAGGATGTCACGTTTTCCCCAATTATAAACAAATACTGTGAAATTATTAATTTTCGTGGGGTACTAATTTTTATTGATTTCGTGGGGGTCTCGACATCGAAATTCAATCCTAACTAAATGGTCGTGGATAAAATTTTGTAACGTCTGAGCTGCACAGCATTACCTGTATCTAAAACATAGACCTTTCTTAACTAGATCTATATATCATCCGATAGTTTCTGTTTAGTGTGCGCATGTAGCTATTAGATCTATTGAAAGTAAAATTTAAATTTGAAATCTTAAATTTAGTGCACTGTTTAAGTTAAAATATGATAACTGTATTAATATTCCATCCATTTCATAACATAAAATATGCGTGTCAATATCAGAGGTAATGCATTAACTAGCGTGTATTTTATTTTCATCACTGTGGAAACGCTTAAAATAGACAGTTTCCTAAAAGAACATGTCAATAACAATAGTAGACAACCCTTTTTACTTCAGCGCGACATATTTTTCCAGCCTTGTTTCAAGTAACTAATTTTAAGAGAAAATATGCGTGCATTTAAATATTATACAGATTTCTAATATTTAATTAAAAGTCGCCTATTAGGCTATAGTAACGAGCAATCTGAACACTTCCTGCATTGTTTTCAAAGACCTTCTGTGATTGGTGCGGGAAAACGCGTATCTATGGAGTAAAGGGTTAAAACGTGTTATGTATTAGAAATACTTAAATTCAAAGATCACACTTAAACAACTTTTTTCTAAAATATGTTTTCAGCGAAATTAAGTGCCCACGAATATGTCCTTGAACCAAAAGCAACAAAAATTAATACCAACGAAAATTAATATTTTCACAGTATCATCATCATAGCGTTGACAATGTTTGCTTGAAAAACATAATTTATTTTTCGCACAAGTAATTGTCAAAAAGCACTGTAACCTAACAAGTATGTAAGCAGAGGCCTGTTATACTAACATAAATTTAAGATTTCTGTGCGAAAAATGAAGACACATGTTTTAAATAAAAAGTATGTGTGTATTCTTATACATATAAATTGTAGTTCTCCAGATATTAAAAGCAATATTTGGCAGTATTTAAACATTAAAAAATCCGAATAAATCATTGAAATTTAAAGTACAAAATTAATTTAGGTAACATAAGTATTGGATATTGACAATTTCAGTGTTAATTGATTAATTATATTAATTTAAACCAGAAGTTTGATTAAAATGTTAATTTTTCACCATATGATTCTGAAGTTATGTGTTTCATACAAATTAAAGAAGTAAAATACTCATTTGAAGTGAAGCTTATCTGGTTCATGATTATTCTGAGGCTGATGTAAGGAAAAGAGCCCCAAGTACATCCATTATTCATCTTTGGCGAGACGTTTGTTTATGTCCACTTTTTGTTTATTTCAGGCACAACTTTCACCACTATTTTCAGTTCTTCAGTGAGATACGACAGGCTCTGGCAGATGACAAACTCAACCAATTGAAACAAATCATTGTAAAACAGGCACAAAATAGTATAAAACAATCCTGATCTAAATATGGAATGTGTTTATTGTTCTTTCACTACCATAGATTATACAATTTATTGGATGCAAACACTCACGATTCCTCCCTATGTTCATACAATAACAAATATCAGACTGTATTTAATAATTATACAACTACATGAAACCGTACATGCAAGAAATGTAAAGGAGTTGTGACACGTCTAAGTGGTTAGTGTACTTGCACCAAGATGAAGAAGTCTCCATATCGATTCCCGGTGGGTTTTTGTCCCGGGATTTCCACATGCACTCCCACAGTGCCACATGCACTCCCACAGTGCCTTATTAGAGCAAGGTACTGTGAAAGCATTAAATCCTTCGGAGGAGACTTAAAGCAGTCGGCCCATGTACAGCAAGGGTCTTACCCAGTGAAAATAAAAGATCTTGCTGAACTTCTATAACAAATGCCTGTAATCCTCCCTCTGAAATGAGGCTTTCTATAATAATCAGAAATTGGCTGCTGGAGGTAATGAAAGAAGAAGAATGATTTTAAATTGTTTTCAATTAATAGTGTTGAAAGAAATGTCAAGATCCTTTTTATTAGCTCGTCGGGACAAAGTCCAAGGAGAGCTATTGCCATGAAGCCGGCGTCAGCGTTATAGTCTGTAGACACCCAGGTTAAACTTTTGCGTTCAAGTTTAAGATATCTATGCAACCTTTTATTGGATGTGAATGAAAAACTTTACATGTGTGTTCACCATCATCAATGGAACACACAGAGACATGAACCATAACTCTGGATTGCATTTTGGCACAGTTATGGCCCTTTTTGGACATAGACACCCAGAGGCGAGCTTTGATGTCTTCTGACAACTCTTGTTTTAAAACACCATCTGGATATTAATGTAAATAGATAATAATAGCAAACAGATTAACAGAAGCTACTTCTCTCATCTTGATACGACTCTACTTGTGAGTAAAGGCATGTAACTGCACTATTGTTTTATGATAATGAAAGTATTGTACACACAAATAACAATAATTGAATTAATTACAAAAGCATTAGGCCATCCTTAAAAAAAATTGTTTGCCATGCTCATACCTACTCACTCAAAATTGCAGCTACCAAAACTTTTTTTATTGATTTTCAAAGTGTTTAATTTTTTTTTTCATGATTTCTATCCATTTTTCTTTAAAATGACTGCAAAATCAAAATTTGACCAAAATTTTCTTAGTTGCCCATCTTCCTACATGAAAAATACTGGGTTGGAGCACAGCAAACAAATATCTTTTTAAGGATGGCCTTAAATGGGGGGTCAATCAGATGGGACCTTCAAAAGAGGGCCATGTGACTGCTATACACAAAGTACTCTGAAGAACCAGAAGAAACACATGATGGGCTTCTATCTGTACCCCACACCCCACAAAACTAAAAAGATTACCGTTCTTCTGGAAGCATCGCCCATATGGGAAATTGGTCGCAATGTAAAATAAGCATAGGTACACACACACATCATGATCTTGCCTGCTACAAGCATTGCCACGTATATCACACAACATTGAACCTATACACAATTCCAGTATTGTCCTCCAGCTCATTATAAAAAGCTAAATAATAAGCTAGGAAGCTGCTAAGCAGGGTATGATCTGGTTGCAAACTGAACCCAGAACCACCTGAATGCAGATGCTTCACCAAATAAAGGACACATACTCTGACCAATCAGTGAAAATTATAATTAGATTGAAATAACAAACTCATTAAGTAATTAACGTCGCAAATACTGCACATATATTCATGGAAACAAAAATGAAACGAAGTTGTCTATTTAAAGCAGAAACTAAATGATTCCAAATTGTACATTGGCAACAGAAACAATATTACTTATTGACAGCAGAATTGAAATGTTCCCTAATTGTTGACAGAAACAAAATTGTTCATTGAAGGTAGAAACAACATAATACATTTATACAATGTTGAAAATGATAAATAATTCAAACATATTATATATTGAAGCACTTCTTGGCACAATTCAAACAAAATATGTCTTTTAGACATACTACCAGAGTTATTCCCCCTTTCCAAAATTAAAGGTCTGGCTACCTTCGTATTTGAATCGTGTAGATTACATCATTTTTAAAAATGATGCAGAGTGAAAATGTATCAAAATTGTGGTGTCCATAATTATATTAATTTTATTAATAATTATGATATTAGTTTGTCTTTCACAATAATTCAGTGACAAAAACTTCATTAAACATTGTCAAATGGCACTCTATACATCATTAGTCCTGCGTTATCATTTTTATTTATTGGACTTGCTCGATCGAGGAGGATCCAACATAGATTTTCTTCTAGCAGTCTCCTTGGACACATTATTGTATAATTTGTTCAGTCGCTCCTGAAATGAACAAGAAAACATATATCCAGTTATTTAGAAAAAAGAAGTTTCATGGGCAATGTGATAGGAACTCGTCACAGCTGATAAAATAGTGTATGCTGTGATGTATCACATCATAGTCTAGTTGAAATATGTGGAGCATAAGAGTTTCTTTGCTTAAATATTTAATGCCATCGACGATCAGTTAACCTAACAACTCTTTCCTAGGATCCTGGAGTGTAATCCAGTACTCGAGCACACCCATCCGCACCAGTTACTGATAACCTTCAGCAATGAGAGACGAATCACAATGTGATGCAAAGTTGAATATATAAATCATCTTGAAGTCTGACCAAGTGTGGATTCCGAAATCACGACCTCTGGATTGATAGTCAGAATAGCTACTGACTGAGCTAACCAGGCCTGGCTTGAGTGTTACAAAATTTAAGAGCATTTTCATATAAATTATGTTTTATATGCTAAATATATAAACACTATTAAAACATCAGGACCCAGTTGTTCACAGCAATGTCTATTTCTCTAGTAAAACATCAGTTGTTCACAGCAATGTCTATTTCTCTAGTAAAACATTAGTTGTTCACAGCAATGTCTGTAGTAAAACATTAGTTGTTCACAGCAATGTCTGTTTCTCTAGTAAAACATCAGTTGTTCACAGCAATGTCTGTTTCTCTAGTAAAACATCAGTTGTTCACAGCAATGTCTATTTCTCTAGTAAAACATCAGTTGTTCACAGCAATGTTTGTTTCTCTAGTAAAACATCAGTTGTTCACAGCAGTGTCTATTTCTCTAGTAAAACATCAGTTGTTCACAGCAGTGTCTATTTCTCTAGTAAAACATCAGTTGTTCACAGCAGTGTCTGTTTCTCTAGTAAAACATCAGTTGTTCACAGCAATGTCTGTTTCTCTAGTAAAACATCAGTTGTTCACAGCAATGTCTGTTTCTCTAGTAAAACATCAGTTGTTCACAGCAATGTCTGTTTCTCTAGTAAAACATCAGTTGTTCACAGCAATGTTTGTTTCTCTACTAAAACATCAGTTGTTCACAGCAGTGTTTGTTTCTCTACTAAAACATCAGTTGTTCACAGCAGTGTCTATTGCTCTACTAAAACATCAGTTGTTCACAGCAGTGTCTATTTCTCTAGTAAAACATCAGTTGTTCACAGCAGTGTCTATTTCTCTAGTAAAACATCAGTTGTTCACAGCAATGTCTGTTTCTCTAGTAAAACATCAGTTGTTCACAGCAATGTTTGTTTCTCTACTAAAACATCAGTTGTTCACAGCAGTGTCTATTTCTCTAGTAAAACATCAGTTGTTCACAGCAATGTTTGTTTCTCTACTAAAACATCAGTTGTTCACAGCAGTGTCTATTTCTCTACTAAAACATCAGTTGTTTCAGTTGTTCACAGCAGTGTCTATTTCTCTAGTAAAACATCAGTTGTTCACAGCAATGTCTGTTTCTCTAGTAAAACATCAGTTGTTCACAGCAATGTTTGTTTCTCTACTAAAACATCAGTTGTTCACAGCAGTGTCTATTTCTCTAGTAAAACATCAGTTGTTCACAGCAATGTCTGTTTCTCTACTAAAACATCAGTTGTTCACAGCAATGTTTGTTTCTCTAGTAAAACATCAGTTGTTCACAGCAGTGTCTATTTCTCTACTAAAACATCAGTTGTTCACAGCAGTGTCTATTTCTCTAGTAAAACATCAGTTGTTCACAGCAGTGTCTATTTCTCTAGTTAAACATCAGTTGTTCACAGCAGTGTCTATTTCTCTAGTAAAACATCAGTTGTTCACAGCAGTGTCTATTTCTCTAGTAAAACATCAGTTGTTCACAGCAGTGTCTATTTCTCTAGTAAAACATCAGTTGTTCACAGCAGTGTCTATTTCTCTAGTAAAACATCAGTTGTTCACAGCAGTGTCTGTTTCTCTAGTAAAACATCAGTTGTTCACAGCAGTGTCTGTTTCTCTAGTAAAACATCAGTTGTTCACAGCAGTGTCTGTTTCTCTAGTAAAACATCAGTTGTTCACAGCAGTGTCTGTTTCTCTAGTAAAACATCAGTTGTTCACAGCAGTGTCTGTTTCTCTAGTAAAACATCAGTTGTTCACAGCAGTGTCTGTTTCTCTAGTAAAACATCAGTTGTTCACAGCAGTGTCTATTTCTCTAGTAAAACATCAGTTGTTCACAGCAATGTTTGTTTCTCTACTAAAACATCAGCTGTTCACAGCAGTGTCTATTTCTCTAGTAAAACATCAGTTGTTCACAGCAATGTCTATTTCTCTAGTAAAACATCAGTTGTTCACAGCAGTGTCTATTTCTCTAGTAAAACATCAGTTGTTCACAGCAATGTCTGTTTCTCTAGTAAAACATCAGTTGTTCACAGCAGTGTCTATTTCTCTAGTAAAACATCAGTTGTTCACAGCAATGTTTGTTTCTCTACTACAACATCAGTTGTTCACAGCAGTGTCTATTTCTCTAGTAAAACATCAGTTGTTCACAGCAATGTCTATTTCTCTAGTAAAACATCAGTTGTTCACAGCAATGTCTGTTTCTCTAGTAAAACATCAGTTGTTCACAGCAGTGTCTATTTCTCTAGTAAAACATCAGTTGTTCACAGCAATGTTTGTTTCTCTACTAAAACATCAGCTGTTCACAGCAATGTCTATTTCTCTAGTAAAACATCAGTTGTTCACAGCAATGTCTATTTCTCTAGTAAAACATCAGCTGTTCACAGCAGTGTCTATTTCTCTAGTAAAACATCAGTTGTTCACAGCAGTGTCTATTTCTCTAGTAAAACATCAGCTGTTCACAGCAGTGTCTATTTCTCTAGTAAAACATCAGTTGTTCACAGCAATGTCTGTTTCTCTAGTAAAACATCAGCTGTTCACAGCAGTGTCTATTTCTCTAGTAAAACATCAGCTGTTCACAGCAATGTCTATTTCTCTAGTAAAACATCAGCTGTTCACAGCAATGTCTATTTCTCTAGTAAAACATCAGCTGTTCACAGCAATGTCTATTTCTCTAGTAAAACATCAGCTGTTCACAGCAATGTCTATTTCTCTAGTAAAACATCAGTTGTTCACAGCAGTGTCTATTTCTCTAGTAAAACATCAGCTGTTCACAGCAGTGTCTATTTCTCTAGTAAAACATCAGTTGTTCACAGCAGTGTCTATTTCTCTAGTAAAACATCAGTTGTTCACAGCAGTGTCTATTTCTCTAGTAAAACATCAGTTGTTCACAGCAATGTTTGTTTCTCTACTAAAACATCAGCTGTTCACAGCAGTGTCTATTTCTCTAGTAAAACATCAGTTGTTCACAGCAATGTCTATTTCTCTAGTAAAACATCAGTTGTTCACAGCACTGTCTATTTCTCTAGTAAAACATCAGTTGTTCACAGCACTGTCTATTTCTCTAGTAAAACATCAGTTGTTCACAGCAGTGTCTATTTCTCTACTAAAACATCAGTTGTTCACAGCAGTGTCTATTTCTCTAGTAAAACATCAGTTGTTCACAGCAGTGTCTATTTCTCTAGTAAAACATCAGTTGTTCACAGCAATGTTTGTTTCTTTACTAAAACATCAGCTGTTCACAGCAGTGTCTATTTCTCTAGTAAAACATCAGTTGTTCACAGCAGTGTCTATTTCTCTAGTAAAACATCAGTTGTTCACAGCAATGTTTGTTTCTCTACTAAAACATCAGCTGTTCACAGCAGTGTCTATTTCTCTAGTAAATCATTAGTTGTTCACAGCAATGTTAATTTCTCAAGTAAAACATCAGTTGTTCACAGCAATGTTAATTTCTCAAGTAAAACATCAGTTGTTCACAGCAATGTTAATTTCTCAAGTAAAACATCAGTTGTTGGCAGCAGTGTCTATTTCTCTAGTCGACTGTTTCACTTCGTGTGACAAAACACACACACTTTCTGATTGCAGTACAACAGAGGACTACAGGTATACAGAAAGGGGAAAAAATAAATGCACAAATCTAGCACAGCTGTGAGTGTGCAGACATAAAAATATTTCATGAAAAATTAAGCCTTTGAGTATGTAAGAGTCGCCCCATTATTAGAGCTAACAACAATACCAGTACTAGCTTGAGTTGCAAACTTTTCACAGACATGTCGGGGAATTTTTAAGGTTTAATTAAGGAGAGATTAGGGGAAAAGACACTGAATATCATTCTTGTCTTAACAAAAAATGTGAGAAAGCTCTGAAGAGGTAGAGTCAAACATACACTTCAATACATAACAAGCTATAAAGTCAAACCTGCCTTAAGTAACCAGTCAAGGGAAGGAGAAAAAGTGGCCATTTAAGACAGGTTGTTGCTTAATAGGTGTTAATTTGCTCTGAAAGCATATAAATGGGAAATAGTCAATGTGACTGCTTAAGATAAGTGGCTGCTTAATAGAGATGACCACTTACACATGTTTGACTTAATATGGCAAACAGTTGTTTGATGGACATGGTGGATGAAGACCTCAAATGCATTAATCTAAGGAGAACAAAGTTTTTCCACAGGAACTGATGATCTTAAGTAAAGTTATCTCACTGAGCTAGGATCCTAGGTGGTGGAGACCTGAACATGTAAAGTACAGGAGAAATGACATTTGCTGTTATATCTACGACTTGAGCAAAGTGATCCAACATTTTTTAAAATTTATATACAGTCAAACCTGTCTTAAGCAGTCAGTCAAGGGAAGGAGCAAAACTGGCCTTTTAATGCAGGTTGTTGCTTAATACAGGTAAATTTGCTCTGAAAACATAGAAATGGGAAATAGCGAATTTGGCTGCTTAATACATATGGCTGCTTAATACAAGTGGCTGCTTAATAGGGGTGACCACTTATACAGGTTTGACTGTAGATAGTAACCTGGTAGTGTTTAATGAGCACACTAATAATTTAATTTAAAATATAAGGAATTAACTATATCTCCTGGAAGTTCATGTAACAGGTTGTATATAAGTACAGAAGGTTCGAAACATCTATTAGGTATCTCTCTCTCTCTGTACTAAACAGAAACTGTGAAGAGTGGTGGTGTTGGAGGAATCTTAAACATATGCTTTCTTTAAAACCCTGGATGCTTCCAAAAAGAGCGGAGACCATGTACCGTACCTGAACATTTTGGAGTATATTATTGACCAGCATCACCCTCCGTCTGGAGTTGTTCAACTTTTTCACATATGGCTCAAGATCTACGGACATAGCCTGGCTATCTGATATCACTCGCAAATCTGTAAATACAGCAAGTCACATGAGAAAAAACAACATCAAAAAAACATGCCAGGTGATTTGAATTTTTCTTCAACCTTGGAAATTGGACTTTAGAACAGATCCACCTTTCTCTCTCTTTGGTTAAATATATTGCAGTGAGAATTGAGCACATTAAACGAAAGTTTAATGATGTCACAGTTTGGTAAGCATTAACCCTTTACTCCATAGATACGCATTTTGACGCACCAATCACAGATGGCCTTTGAAAACAGTGCAGGAAGAGTTCAGATTGCTCGTAACGAATGTAAACAAAAACAAAAACGTGGCTTCTGTAACCCGATGTTTGTAATAAAGAGGTCATGCAATTAGACACTTAAGACACTCATATCTCTAAGTTATAAGTGTATCTTCATGCTTGGCGTGTGTATTTAGGACAAGGAATTGATGGTAATATGCCAATATAATCCCTTTAATGTCATTTCAACACATTACCTGTTATATATAGCATTCAGTATTAATGGTGAGGAAAAACCTCAGAATGAAATATTTTGTTTGAATGTTAAGCATGATTTTTATGCCATTGAGGGCTACCAGATGATCAGTTTGCCTAACCACTCTTTCCTAGGATCATGGAAGGTTAACCAGGACTCGAGCACACCATTTCCAATTCTCAGCAAGTCATTTTCTCACTTAATTCAGCTGTCAGAAACAAATGACAATGAGACTCAATGTCATTTATCAATCATTAGAGACAGTAAACAGGAGAGGATTCAAACTCGCAGCCCCCGGTTTTATAGCCAGACATGCTACCAACTAAGCTAACTGGGCCCAACTGTTCAAAGTATGTAAAAGTTAAAAAAATCTTATTCAAGGTACATGTATCAGGATAATTCAGTAGCAGAAATGTAATAAATATATATTCTTCATAAAGGATGTGCCTACCATCTGCTAGTGTATCAATCTGCTGCCGTAGCTCAACTTGGCTTTCTCTGAAATATATGAAACATTAGCTTGTGTTTATATTAGGCCTAAATTGATTAATAGTGTTCTTCATATTACATGGAAATACAAAATAGGATAGGTACGTTAATTATTTATTTTGCGTTGCCGATACTATCCGTTTCCTGCGAGTATATATTATGTCTGAGTGTGGACACACTTGTCATACACAATGGTGAGGCAACTCTTGCTGGAGGCCACAATGTTGCTGCTATTGTTACTATGATCACTTCCTACGATTGGATATAAAAACTTAAGGCCTACAATACAGCCGAACCATTGCCACTAGGACAAAAATTGAGGATACGGCCGATTTCTTTTTTTTTTGAAAATAAATGTTTAGGGTCTGCAGAAATAATAGGAAAGGTCGGGAAACCAGAACCAAACTATTATTTAATTTAGGCCTTTGTGTGACATATTGCACATCACTAAAAAGTCTTTTAAACCCAAAACTGTTATAATATTATAAAAGCTGCAAGATGGCACAGAGGCAAGTTTTATATAATTCAATACATGATTCAAATCAGAGAACTCTTTTTCAAAATTTCACAGTCATCAATGCATTGTTTTTGTTACAATGTTGCATACTACTAAATTAATGTTATTACATTTGATTGGCAAAAAAATAATTTCCAAAAAGTGTTTGTTATATGCAGTTGGAAATTAATGTTTACGGTCGGCGGGAAATAACAGGAATGGTTGGGAACCGGAACCACACCATTATTTAATTTAGGCCTTAGTGTGACATACTGAACGTCAATAAGAAGCCTTTTAAACCCAAAACTGCTATATAAAAGCCGCAAGATGGCACAGGGGTAAGTTTTATATAATTCAGTACATTATTCAAATAAGAGAACTCCAGCTGCCAAAAATTTGAAATTCGAGGAAGATGCACTTTATACATATTAATTCATCATCAGCAGATAGCCTTGTGTAGTGTTGTAATTTGATAATCTCCTCTTACAAATATTTACTACTCTGGCAGTAACGGTTGGGGTTTTTATTTTGTATCTCCCGCGACAGAAGATTGAATATCCAAATAACGAAAAAGCTATCCATCCATGCCTTATTTAATCAGATTAGTGCTATCACTGACAAAATAAAGAAGACAATTTCACAGACAAAATCTAAAGTCATTTATTTTTTTTAATCCCGGAAGCTGCCATTTTGAAACAAACTGTTTGTTGACAAAAAATTCAGTGTTTTCTCAAGCTCCAATTTTTTGGGGGTCATTGATGACCCTATGACTAAAAATCTGGGGGTCATCAGTTGACTAGTTTTTGAACTTAATCAACTTGAATAAGTGGAGTTAAAAAAACCAAATTATTTTACTAAAACAGTTTTACTTCCTGTTTCACACAAAAATCTCCATCAAAACTGCAGTTTAAGATAACAACTTCAAACGAATGTTTCGCTTCTGGCAACAAATTACAACAACTTTAATAGAAACTAGTTGATTTCATGATCATGGCCGCAGGTCCATGAACTTTTCAAATGTCATGGCCACAGCTCGATCCCCATGGCCCTAATAATTTACATGAAAAACACTAAAATTATTTCAATATTTTATATTACGGCTGAATTACATCATGTGGAGCACGTTGTCCAGTTATAGAGCACTGAACTCATGTTCGGAGGGTCGTGGGTTCGATCCTCTGCTACGGCTATGTATAGTGTCCTTAAGCAAGACACCTTTTCCGCATATGCTTTGTACTGGTTATACCCAGGAAGACTTCGAGCGTGATTTGTCCACGTTGTAAGAATTTGTTTCACAATCGAAGTAAAATAAATAAGTTTAAACTAAGCATTATACTCTTTGGAAAACAAAACTTCTTTGTTGTTTTCTTTTTCCCAAAAGCATTTCTCTTCTGGCGCATAGCTAGACTCATTTTATAGTAATGTTACCTTAAAAAGATAATATAAAAACATTTTAATGATAAGTTAACAAAAAATAATTAATTTTTTGAAATTATGACATCACTTTTTTCAAATGAATATAATTATCCAAAAGTTTTTTTTTCACATAACCTGAAACATAAACAGCGTCGGGAATATCGCCGTAAAACTTGGACCGGCCGATGTTTAAACTGGTATTAAAATATGTTGCGCACGCGCGTTTTGATACCTTATAAAAAACAAAATAAAAAGTTTTTTTCAGATAGAGTATCGTCTGTGCATTTTAAACTTTTTAGAAAAGTTTCACGATTTCCACATTTCATCTTTACATACAAACAATGTAAAACTGGGTATATATCAAAGCTTTTGTTGCAGCGTACGTTTGTTTTCACAGATGCTGTCTTCAAACTACAATATTGCTTCGCGGAAAATTATGTTATGGGATCATAATCGTCTATGCCATTGCATTAATATAGCATTAATAACCAATTAAAGCGTTTATGTAACTTAGTAGAACCGCGTGACCGGGGTTTCCCTGAATCAGACCATGTGATCTGTCAAAACAGTTATCATATTGTAAAAATAACTCTGAAACCAGCTTGCCGAAACAAATATGCGTTATTTGAATTTCTGAATTTTTAAGGTTTCGTCATAGTGGATGCACTGAACGAACTTGATTGCGTCAAATGAGATTTAATTGCATCAAAAACACAAGAAACGCGCTCTGGAGAAAAAATTGGGGTTACCCATGACAGTATAGTTAACAGTGTATTGGCATAAACAACTTTTTACAACCTATTTAGCATATTTTAAGACATATTAAATTTTTATATGATTAAAAAATGTAAATATATATAATGATTAAAATACAAATATGCTGTTCGTCATTATGCTATCACATGACTATCTTTAGCATATGCTATTCTTAGCTAAGGATGATCTTACAAATGTATTGAAATTTATGATGCGTGACAGTGCAATGGCCTGATGGAGATATCACAGCTGGGAGTTGCTTAATCTATTAATTGTCATGGTTGTTGATTGGGAAATGGGGACTTTAAATGGTAATTTCTACAGTAAGAGCCGCTTATTTTTGTATGAAAATCTGAATACGAGAATTGGTCACAGCTGATTTCCTTGTTGCAACCACTTTAGCAAAAGAGGAAAATCTTTTGCAAATTTAAAATTTCCTTCGCATTTGGCAACATTGGCAAATCCCTGCGGAAGCCCTGAATTGGAAGTTGTATACATATCTGAGATGGTCCAAGATGCATTAACATGAGTTGTGTTCAAGTATAAATTACTTTTTAAGTGGTGGGAAATAATTAGGTAACTGTATGTTTCAATTAAAACGATAACCATATTTTAAGTCCTTAGATTGACTAATTATAGTTGTGTTGTTATGAATTCTGAATATCTGATGTAAGACTACAAAATACCCGCCCCATTAATACTTCTCAATGATATCTCAATGAGCGTCCTTCTGACCAAGATTTCTTAAAGACGAATAGGCGTAAAATACAATTATTCGTAATGACATGATCACATACCTTACAGTTCGGACTTTGTCGTCTATTTCCTCAACTGATGGCTTCAGCAGATCAATCATTCCATCCGCAATTGCGTCCCTGCTCTCATATTCCAGTTGATTTTCAACAGTGCTCGGAAATGTTACATGACTTTCCGCCATGTTTGTTGTTGTTGTTATTGTTATTTAAAACGGTAATACTAAAACCCCGCCAGGTTATGTTATCTCGGTCACAAGATTTTGGACACCAAACTAATGTTTAGTGTTTACCTTCTTTCTCTGTTGGGTAGGATAAGTTTTTACTAATTAATTAGTGTTTTCCACTAACAAACAAACAGAAGGTCATTTGGCGTCAAGAGCTCAAATAGACCAGTTTTGTTTGTTTGTATTGAGTTGTACGAATTTTCACTGACCGGTCAACTCACCACTAGGCGGTTAACCAGGGCTGTGTTCAGTTCGCTTAAACGTTTAATTTGTTTTCAAACGTTTGATAGCAGGAGTGAACTGAACGACATGTCCGCTTTAAACGTTTGCTAACAGATTAAACACCTCCGCGAGCTGTTTGCTTGTGTGTGTTAAATCACGTGACTTAAAATGGGAAGTGGCGGGTAAACTTAACGCCGAGTAGACCGATTTCCGTTTACTTTTCGTTCGTTACGTCAACTGTTTGCGTTTATAAGCAGAGTAAACATGTTAAACCGTTCTGAACGCAGCCCAGCTCTAGATACCTCTTTATCTTTGCAATACATATTCAGAGCTGCGAGACTTATGCTGCAGAACCACGCAAATGACCGATTTGACTAATCGCCTAGCGTGACCAAAGATAAGTGTATGACGAATTGACTAATCGCCTAGCGTGACCAAAGATAAAGTGTATAAAGAATTGATTACTCGCCTAGCGTGACCAAAGATAAAGTGTATGACGAATTGACAAATCGTCTAACGTGACCAAAGATAAAGTGTATGACGAATTGATTACTTGCCTAGCGTGACCAAAGATAAAGTGTATGACGAATTGATAAATCGCCTAGCGTGACCAGAGATAAAGTGTATGACTAATTGATTACTCGCCTAGGTCTTGATTACTCGCCTAGCGTGACCAGAGATAAAGTGTATGACGAATTGACTAATTGCCTAGCGTGACCAGAGATAAAGTGTATGACGATTTGATAAATCGCCTAGCGATGATTAGGTGCAATGGCCGTCGCGTTTAGTACCTGAAATACGTTCAGCATAGTTAAACAGCAAACACGTTCAATGCCTGGTTCCCTGAAATTGTTGCGTGCTGTGTGCTAATTGGAGGTTAAGCCGATGTCCATGAAAATATGTGAGCTAACGTTGGCAAACGTTTAACCAAACTGAACGCAGCCCAGGGCTACGTTCAGCATTGCTAAACATGTTTACATGTTTATAAACGCAAACGGTGACCGAACGAACGACAAGAAAACTGTTAACGTACTACTTCGGCGCCGTCCCTTTATTTCTCATTAAGTCACGTGATTAAATGCAAGTAAAGCCCTCGGAGGTATTACTCTGTTAGCAAACGTTTAAAGAGAACATGTCGTTCGTTTCACTTCTGTTATCAGACGTTTGCAAACAAATTAAACGTTTAAGTGAACTGAACGCAGCCCTGTTAAGAAAAGGCACAAAAACCGGACCCGCAAAAACACACACACACATTTCACTAAGCATAGCATTTTTTTCATTATTTCAAAATTGTTGTTTCTGTTACTGTTGCGGTTACAGTTTAATCTTGGCAATACACTACGCCCCATTTGGGTTATTAATAGTGTATATTTTTTATTCGATGATGAATGAACATATGCATCCAATCAAAGCACTTTATAGAGAAGGAAAGGCAACTGATTGATATTTTATGAAATTATCTTAACTTCCATTCATCTCAGGAACTTCTTACATTGCAGAATGAAATTCTCGTGAAAGCAATACCATTCCCAGCAATTTGTGTTTAAAATTGTTGGAGTGCTTCTGATTTCAAATTGTGTAGGCATAGTGCCACCATTGCAAAAAGGAAGTGCTTCCGTGGGGTTGTCCCATAATGGCGGTTGTAAATAATCCTCAATTCTTCTTCTTTAAAAATGCATTTTCCTATTTTTAATGCTCATTTTTTTATTTGAATGGCATTATTGATGTATTTTGAACATTTTGATAGCATTGTCATGTTTGAATTGTGAATTTAGAAAAAAAAAATGATGCTTGGAAATTGGGGTATGAATTCATGATTTCGGAAGTCTACTTTCACTTTGTCACCAGTGTACACACTGAGCAGAAAAAAAATCTCTTATATGACACATGACCCCTACTTTTCTCATCATATTTTGATAGTGCAGAGGTTGACAAACAGTAAAATGTAGGTTTCACTTCTTTCATTTGGGACCCTCTATGAATGACAAGCCTTCAAACTTTTATTATTTACTATAGAATAAAGAACAAAAATCAATGGTGGGGTTACACCAGTACACTGCAGCTAAAATAACAATAAATTACGAGACATTTTACTTCAAACCTCAATATCTCAAATTCAAGATCGTTTTTCGTCATCGAAACATTTTAAATCTTCTAGGATTGCATACAACTTACATTTTACGTACAAGAAAGCAGGTGTCTGGGAATTCTGAATGATTACTTTGCCAAATAATTAATCATTCGTGTGTTGTTTTATCAACATTTAGTCAGGAGATGCAAGTTTCCTATTCTTATATATAAGTTCTTGATTCAATATATAATTTCCATTATAGAAATTGCTCGTGCTTAATTACATTAATTAGAAACGAAGATAACTGTTTGCACATTGGTCCTAGATGGAAGATACTTCAGCTATACTGTAATGATTATATATGAAAGTAATTAACTCTTAGAATATCTAAATATAGAACAATAGCTAAACAGTTACTGTAATTATTTCAAATAATAATAATAATAATAAATAATCAGGTGCGGTAGTGTATTGGATAGAGTGTTGGCCGCTCACGTCAGGGGTTGTGGGCTTGATCCCCAGCTTAACCCGATGCCTCTCAGAAAGCAATACTCAGTACAGGTTTTACCTAGGAAGAGGACTCGAGCGCAGGCCAAATTAGCTCTGAGCTTTCATCACAATCGAGCATTAGTATAATCTAAACTAAATAATAATAGAAATAAAGATATGTTTCTACCTTGTATAACGAACACATCTATAGTATGTGTCATGTTTATAAATAAATTTGCCATGTGAAAAACACCTTACACACGCTGTATCCGTAAACACCGTACACAAGCTGTATCCAGAAACACCTTACATACGCTGTATCCGAAAACACCTTACATACGCTGTATCCGAAAACACCTTACATACACTGTATCCGGAAACACCGTACATACGCTGTATCTGGAAACATCTTAAATACGCTGTATCCGGAAACACCCTACAAACAATGTATCTGGAATCACCGTACACACACTCTATACGGAAACACCTTACACACACACACACACTTTATACAGAAATACCTTACACAAACTCTATACGGAAACATCGTTTAAACACTCTATACGGAAATACCGTACACACACTCTATACGGAAATACCTTACATACACACATTCTTTACGGAACACCTTACACACATTCTATACGGAAACATCGAACAAACACTCTATACGGAAACATCCTACACACACTGTATACGGAAACACCACACACACACGCACGCACGCACGCACGCACGCACGCACGCACGCACGCACGCACGCACGCACGCACGCAAGCACACACGCACGCACGCACACGCACGCACACGCACGCACACACACACACACACACTCTATACGGAAATACCTTACACAAACTCTATACGGAAACATCGTATAAACACTCTATACGGAAATACCGTACACACACTCTATACGGAAATACCTTACATACACACACTCTTTACGGAAACACCTTACACACATTCTATACGGAAACATCGTACAAACACTCTATACGGAAAAACCTCACACACACACACACACACACACACACACGCACACGCACACGCACACGCACACTCTATACGGAAATACCTTACACAAACTCTATACGGAAATACCTTACATCACTATGTATACGGAAACACCTAACATACACACACACACTCTATACGTAAACACCTTACACACACATTATACAAAAACACACTACACACACTCTATACGGAAACACCCTACACACATTCTATACGGAAACACTCTACATACACTGTATCCGGAACCACCGTACACATACTCTATACGGAAACATCTTACATACACACACTCTATACGGAACACCCTACATACACTCTTTACGGAAACATCTTACACACACTCTATATGGACACACCTTACACACACTCTATACGGAAACACCCTACACACACTCTATACAGAAACATCTTACACACACTCTATACGGAAACACACTACACACACTCTATACGGAAACACCCTACACACACTCTATACAGAAACATCTTACACACACTCTATACGGAAACACACTACACACACTCTATACGGAAACACCCTACACACACTCTATACAGAAACATCTTACACACACTCTATACAGAAACATCTTACACACACTCTATACAGAAACATCTTACATACACACTATACGGAAACACCCTACAAACAGTCTATACGGAAAGATCTTACACACATTCTATACGGAAACACGCTACACACACTTTATACGGAAACACCTCACACACACTCTATACGGAAACACACTACACACACTCTATACGGAAACACCCTACAAACAGTCTATACGGAAAGATCTTACACACATTCTATACGGAAACACGCTACACACACTTTACACGGAAACACCTTACACACACTCTATACAGAAACATCTTACACACACTCTATACAGAAACATCTTACACACACTCTATACAGAAACATCTTACACACACTCTATACGGAAACACCCTACAAACAGTCTATACGGAAAGATCTTACACACATTCTATACGGAAACACGCTACACACACTTTATACGGAAACACCTTACACGCACTCTATACAGAAACATCTTACACACTCTCTATACGGAAACACCTTACACACACTCTATACAGAAACATCTTACACACTCTGTATAAAACACCCTACACACACTCTGTAAGGAAACACCGTATATTCATTTTGTATCCAGACACACGCAAAATACACCGTATCCAAAAACACCGTACATACACTGTATCCAGAAACACCGTACATACACTGTATCCAGAAACACCGTACACACACTGTATCCAGAAACACCTTACACACACTGTATTCGGAAACGCCGTACATACACTGTATCCGGAAACACCGTACATACACTCCGGAACAACCGTACACACACTGTATCTGGATTTTTTTTTACATAATACTGTTTACAGAAACACCTTACTTACACTGTATCCAGAAACACCGTACATACACTGTATCTGGAAACACCGTACATACACTGTATACAGAAACACCGTACATACAATGTATACAGAAACACCTTATATAATACTGTATACAGAAACACCTTACACACACTGTATCCGGAAACACCGTACACACACTGTATCCGGAAACACCTTACACACACTGTATCCAGAAACACCGTATACACACTGTATCCGGAAACACCATACACACACTGTATCAAGAAACAACGTACATACACTGTACACTGTATCCAGAAACACCTTACACACACTGTATCCAGAAACACCGTACATACACTGTATCCAGAAACACGTTACATACACTGTATCTGAAAACACCGTACATACACTGTATACGGAAACACCTTACATACACTGTATCCGGAATCACCGTACATACACTGTATCCGGAAACACCTTACATAAAACTGTATACGGAAACACCTTACATACACTGTATCCGGAAACACCGTACATACACTGTATACCGAAACACCGTCCATACAATGTATACAGAAACACCTTACATAATACTGTATACAGAAACACCTTACACACAATGTATACAGAAACACTTTACATAATACTGTATACAGAAACACCTTACACACACTGTATCCAGAAACACCGTAAACACACTGTATCCGGAAACACCGTACACACACTGTATCCGGAAACACCTTACACACACTGTATCCGGAAACACCGTACACACAATGTATCCGGAAACACCGTACACACACTGTATCAGGAAACAACGTACATACACTGTACACTGTATCCAGAAACACCTTACATACACTGTATCCAGAAACACCGTACACACACTGTATCCAGAAACACGTTACATACACTGTATCCAGAAACATCTTACATACACTCCGGAAACACCGTACATACACTGTATCCGGAAACACCGTACATACACTGTATACGGAAACACCTTACATACACTGTATCCGGAATCACCGTACATACACTGTATACGGAAACACCTTACATAAAACTGTATACGGAAACACCTTACATACACTGTATCCGGAAACACCGTACATACACTGTATACCGAAACACCGTCCATACAATGTATACAGAAACACCTTACATAATACTGTATACAGAAACACCTTACACACAATGTATACAGAAACACTTTACATAATACTGTATACAGAAACACCTTACACACACTGTATCCAGAAACACCGTACACACACTGTATCCAGAAACACCTTACACACACTGTATCCGGAAACACCGTTCACACACTGTATCAGGAAACAACGTACATACACTGTACACGTATCCAGAAACACCTTACATACACTGTATCCAGAAATACCGTACATACACTGTATCCAGAAACACGTTACATACACTGTATCCAGAAACACCGTACATACACTCCGGAAACACCGTACATACACTGTATCCGAAACACCGTATATACACTGTATACGGAAACACCTTACATACACTGTATCCAGAAACACCGTACATACACTGTATCCAGGAACACCTTACATAATACTGTATACAGAAACACCTTACACACACTGTATCCAGAAACACCGTACACACACTGTATCCAGAAACACCTTACATACACTGTATACAGAAACACCTTACACACAATGTATACAGAAACACTTTACATAACACTGTATCCGGAAACACCGTACAGACACTGTATCCGGAAACACCTTACACACACTGTATCCGGAAACACCGTACACACACTGTATCAGGAAACAACGTACATACACTGTACACGTATCCAGAAACACCTTACATACACTGTATCCTGAAATACCGTACATACACTGTATCCAGAAACACGTTACATACACTGTATCCAGAAACACCGTACATACACTCCGGAAACACCGTACATACACTGTATCCAGAAACACCGTATATACACTGTATACGGAAACACCTTACATACACTGTATCCGGAAACACCGTACATACACTGTATACAGGAACACCTTACATAATACTGTATACAGAAACATCTTACACACACTGTATCCAGAAACACCGTACACACCTTACACACACTGTATCCAGAAACACCGTACACACACTGTATCCGGAAACACAGTACACACACTGTATCCGGAAACACCTTACATAATACTGTATACGGAAACACCTTACAGACACTGTATACAGAAACACCGTACATACACTGTATCCGGAAACACCATACACACACTGTATCAGGAAACAACGTACATACACTGTACACGTATCCAGAAACACCTTACATACACTGTATCCTGAAACACCGTACATACACTGTATCCTGAAACACAGTACATACACTGTATCCGGAAACACCGTACATACACTGTATCCGGAAACAAAGGCATTTCAAATATCATCACATGACACATTTCAATATTAATATTGTTTTTTTATTTCTCGGTGTCTAATGTCAAAATAAGTACCTTCCGCGATTGTCAATAACCCAAGCACGTCAGCATCTCATCGAATGCCTTCTGTTGTGCAGAATAACAATTTGGATTGTATATAATTGTTCTCCACTAAATCAATCAGCCAGCTGTCACCTGTAACTCGTGATTCACAGTTAGCATACTTATAATTTAAATCAACACCAATCAGTAGATCGTGTTTAATCATTGTACAGGGCTGTCAAAATATAGCTGACACCGGAAACGTCAATGCATCAGGGGTTCGAATGGACGAGTTTGTGGATTGTACAGGGCTGAAAGAATATAGTCGACGCCGGAAGCGTCAGTGCATCAGGGATTCGAATGGACGAGTTTGTGGATTGTGTTAAACAAATGAACAGGTCTGAAAGAATATAGCCGACGCCGGAAGCGTCAGTGCATCAGGGATTCGAATGGACGAGTTTGTGGATTGTGTTAAACAAATGAACAGGGCTGAAAGAATATAGCCGACGCCGGAAGCGTCAGTGCATCAGGGATTCTAATGGACGAGTTTGTGGATTGTGTTAAACAAATGAACAGGACTGAAAGAATATAGCCGACGCCGGAAGCGTCAGTGCATCAGGGGTTCGAATGGACGAGTTTGTGGATTGTGTTAAACAAATGAACAGGGCTGAAAGAATATAGCCGACGCCGGAAGCGTCAGTGCATCAGGGGTTCGAATGGACGAGTTTGTGGATTGTGTTAAACAAATATACAGGGTTGATAGAATATAGCCGACGTCGGAAGCGTCAGTGCATCAGGGGTTCGAATGGACGAGTTTGTGGATTGTGTTAAACAAATGAACAGGGCTGAAAGAATATAGCCGACGCCGGAAGCGTCAGTGCATCAGGGGTTCGAATGGACGAGTTTGTGGATTGTGTTAAACAAATGAACAGGGCTGAAAGAATATAGCCGACGCCGGAAGCGTCAGTGCATCAGGGGTTCGAATGGACGAGTTTGTGGATTGTGTTAAACAAATGAACAGGGCTGAAAGAATATAGCCGACGCCGGAAGCGTCAGTGCATCAGGGGTTCGAATGGACGAGTTTGTGGATTGTGTTAAACAAATATACAGGGTTGATAGAATATAGCCGACGCCGGAAGCGTCAGTGCATCAGGGGTTCGAATGGACGAGTTTGTGGATGGTGTTAAACCAATGTACAGGGCTGTCAGAATATAGCTGACACCGGAAACGTCAATGCAACAGTGGTTCTAATTGACGAGTCATTACCCATCAGTTTGTGGATGGTGTTCAAAATTGTCAACCCTTTGCAACTGGGCTCGAATGGAAACTATCAAGTTGTACATGTAGAAGTTCAAAAGTGTCCATCCCCTCCACCCCACTTCCCTCAATCCCCCAATATGAAACTGGGCTCGCATGTAAACACTATCAATTTGTAGATGGTGTTCAAAAGTGTTCTAGCAAATGGGCTAGAATTATCTGTTTTAATCAAAGTAAGCTCAAAATCTATATTCATCGCTCGTCTCCTGGGTAAAACCAGTGTAAGGTGTTTTTAGAGGTAATCGCAACCTCTGGTGTGAGCCAACTAAACTAACAGGCGATTAAGCAAAAGTAAATTATTGCAGTTACCTGCGTATATAATAGTGAAGTGTTATTTCAAAAGGTTAACAGTAGTTGCTGAATAGAAAATAGTAATGGCGGAAACTGCAGTTTGCAAGTTAATTGCATATTAATTAGATTTGTACCTTCATAATGTGCATATTTTATTGGTGACACGTAAAAAATCAAGTCATCGTTAATCATGAGGTAATTATTTAAATGTCATGTCATGAGCATATAAAAGGGTATAGTTTTTACAGGTTTGCATCAGTTTCTCACAGACGAATCAAGGATGCGTGGAATATTCGTTGCATGGATTTTTGCAGTGGTTTTGGACGTAGCCTGGGCACAGGTCGGCCCCTCATTCGTGGACTCTTATAATGCCTTTGTTCGTAAGTTGAATATAAAATAATTACCTTTATTTAAGCATTTTCTCTAAATACTTACTGATAAGGGTGCCAGAAGTTGTCAATAATAAACTAAACAATTAACCAAGGAATTATACAGGGGGAAAAAAGCACCGATTTGGATTTTGTAAACGCTCGCCTGTTTACGCAAAATCTCGCGAAATATCGTTTTCATTCCAAGCAAATTATGATAAAAAATTATAAAAAATTATAAAAACATCTAATGTTACATTCAACTATTTGTGTAAGAAATCGGTCACATTTAATTCTTAATGAATAATTTATCAACTGATTAATCCATCGCATACTATATAGTTTATCAATATTTATCAACATTTAGTCACGAGATGCAAGTTTCCTATCCTTCGATAAAAGTCCTTGATTAAACAAATATTCGATACATGGACATTTATTTCTACATGATTTCCCTGTTGTTGTTTTTTTTTTAAATCAGGCATATTTTGACGATTTTGCATTTGTAAGATGACACGGTTGAATAGTTTTCTATATTCTATATACATTGAGGCCTGTCTCGTCCAAGCTATTCCTTTTTCGGCATAATATTTTCCCATAGATGGAATGTATATACTCACAAAAATGCACAGTGACTTATTTCTTGACCAGTTGTTTTTCAAGACAATGCAGTTATATCGATATTTTGATGTTGTTGTTGTGTATGCAATGTCATTATTTGCTAAAAACAACATAAGCTGCCATAGAATATACTGCAAAAAGTTACCACTGTTATTAAAATGTAATTATATTGGATTTAAACAGATAGTTGTATAGCATTTATAGCAACTTGAGGACTACTTTTGCAAAATGATGCCGGGCCCGATTAGCTCAGTCGGTTACGCGTCTGACTATCAATCCAGGGATCGTGAGTTCGAATCCCCGCCCGGCAACAGTCTCCGTGATGATTGATAAACGACATTGTGTCTCATTATCATTCGTCTCTCACCACTGATTCAAGTGGGAAAATTATCAGTTTCTTGCGGAGATGGGGTGTGCTCGAGTACTGGTTAATCCCAGGAAACAGTGGTTAGGTTAACTGATCGTCTGTTAGCCCTCGATGGCATAAAAATGACGCTATATATTCATTATTCTATTCAATTGCAAAATGACTTACGGGTGTCAAAGCAGAATTGATCAGCCGATCTTTCCACCTTTTTCTAATTCCTTGGTTAGACGAAAGACGAATATCAAACTAGCTCCAGTCTTCCTGGCATTTTCTACTTTTTGTTTGCACGATAAAGAAAGGACTTACATAGAAGGATCGGAAACTTGCATCTCTCTGCTGAATGTTGTTAAAATAGCATACAAAGAACTAATACGTTGGCAAGTTATTCATTCAAATTTCACAGGCAACATATTTATTTTACATAAAATGTTAGGTGTATGTTAACTTGTTTTATAATGTTTTAAACATACAGCATGATCTTGAATTTAAGGTGCAGTATACACATTTTATATCCACAAGCACTTCAAAAAATTTAACACAATTCGCTGGGAATTGTCTCTTTTTGTGGAAAACTCCATTGTGCAAAGAAAACAAATTGTATTTCTGAGATAAATTGAAGAATATTTGAAAAGATTTCGCGTGATTTTGCGGCAATAGTTGCTTTGCATTCTCTATAAAATATACGTCCTTGGTACGATGTAGGTTTAATTCTTTGCAGCTTTTATTTTGTCGAACATTATAAAACCACCACAACATTTAAACAGTTAGCTGTCTAAAGACTTTATTTTCTTTATCTTTGTAAACTTGCAGGGGTGAATATTCACTGTTCGATCGACCCTGTTAAAGGACTGACATGCAATACTGGATATTCGGACCACTGTAAAGGTAGGAAAAAATAACAATATTACGACAGTATGTAATGGACATTTTATAGTCTTAGAAAATCGACTCGACGAACATTTTAAAGACATATACTATGCCACTTTTGGTGTTTTTGGCAAGTCACACACAGGCACACACACACGCACGCACGTACGCACGCACGCACGCACGCACGCACGCACGCACGCACCTTTCAGTTGCTATTTGTGTTTGTATTTGGGTATTGTTCCAACTACACGACATTAAATGTTAGTTCTAACTATGTACCATTAAATGTTGTTACTTCCAACTTTACGCCATTCAAGGTTGTTACTATGCAATTCTATACAATTCTTCTTCTTCTTCTTCTTCTTCGTCTTCTTCTTCTTCTTCTTCTTCTTCTTCTTCTTCTTCGTCTTCTTCTTCTACTTCTTCTTTATCCTTGCACTGTAGTGCCACTGATACCGGCGCCATTGAATGGTGTTACTTCCAACTATACGATGCTTCTTCTTTTTTCTTCTTTATCCTCACACTGTAGTGCCACTGATACTGGCACCATCGAATGGTGTTACTTCCAACTATACGATGCTTCTTCTTCTTCTTCTTCTTCTTCTTCGCACTGTAGTGCCACTTATACCGGCGCCATTGAATGGTGTTACTTTCATCTATACGACGCTTCTTCATTTCTTCAGCAGCAGGGCCCGATTAGCTCAGTCAGTTACAAGTCTGACTATCAATCCAGGGGTCGTTAGTTCGAATCCCCCGCCCGGCAACAGTCTCCGTTATGATAACATACGAAATTTTGTCTCATTATCATTCGTCTTTCACTACTGATTCAAGTGGGAAAGTTATCAGTTACTTGCGGAGATGGGGTGTGCTCGAGTACTGGTTAATCCCAGGAAACAGTGATTAGGTTTACTGATTGTCTGTTAGCCCTCGATGGCATAAAAATGACGCTAAATATTCAATCAATCAATCTTCTTCTTCTCTTCTTCCTCTTCTTCATTATCACCATCATCATCGGCATCATCCTTGCACTCTAGTTCCAACTATACACCATTGGATGATGTTAGTTACAGCTAATATGACATGTACTGCTGTACCAACTGTATGACCGTCATTGCTGATAGTTCCAATCACATGACATTGATTTTGTTAGTTCCAGCTAATACGACGTGTAATGTTGTTTCAACTGTACGACCGTCAATGCTGATGGTTCCATTTACACGACATTGATTGCTGATAGTTTCAGTTAATACGACATGCAATGCTGTTCCAACTGCACAACCGTAAATGCTGGTAGTTCCAATTACACGACATTGATTGCAGTTAGTCCCAGCTAATACGACATGTAATTCTGTTCCAATTGTATGACCGTCAATGCTGATGGTTCCATTTACACGACATTGATTGCTGATAGTTTCAGTTAATACGACATGCAATGCTGTTCCAGCTGCACAACGTCAATGTTGGTAGTTCCAGTTACACGACATTTATTGTAGTTATTCCCAGCTAATACGACATGTAATGCTATTCCAATTGTATGACCGTCAATGCTGATAGTTCCAATTACACGACATTGATTATTGTAAGTTCCAGTTAATACGACGTGTAATGTTGTTCCAACTATACGATCCTCAGTGCTGATAGTTCCAATTACACGACATTGTTTGCTGTTAGTTCCACCTTGTTTTCAATCATAAAATAAAAATAGAATGTGTTGGCTGTAGTAAAAAAGATCAATTAAACTTTATTCTGTAGTACGGATCCAGCTCTCACGATTGGGTCCGTTAAATAGCAATGTTGGGAAAGCTACATTTGAGCACATTGAAATAATATTAACGGTGTCAGGTGTATAACATTATATAAGTATATTGATGGAAATTAATTTTAAAGAGTTTTCTATTTACAAACTAAATAATAAATAACTAATCAAAAATCTAATTTAGTGTTTAACCTCATTTGACAACCAATGGAATCGCTTCAATTTTCAAAATTGTCTTATTTGTTAAAACAGCATACAAAATAATTAATAATTAAATGTGTTCTTAATTAATAAAGAAGTTCGTCATCACTGCGCATGCGTGAATAACATTGTACAGACTCCGCCCTTGATTCAATTCTGAACGAGCAAAACTACAAAACCGCGCAAGCTATGCTTAGAAACAGCCTTAGCAAACATCAACTTTAAAACGTCAGTCATCTCGGCTTTAATCATTGCTCCACTCGGAGTCAGTCAAATGACGCCAAATTGTTAGTCAAATAACGTTAATCTCTCCCTGCGGTCGCTCCCTCTGTGTTTCTCAATTCGTTTTTTTTTTACTAAATGAACACTTACTATGACAAAAAAAAGAAAATACCAAAAATAGTTCCAATATAGCTGGGGTTTATTTCCGAACAAAATTAGAAAAAGCGGAACTCAACTGTTGAACTATTTTTTTAGCGGTAGAATTTCATCGACGTCATTCAGTTTTTTAAAAATGTTACAACTACCAGCGAAGCTTTGAAACGCGACTACTAAACGAAGACAATTCAATCACGAATCGAGAATAAACAAAAGTGATATTGTTGTATTAAATATATATATATATATATATATATACATTCATTTTAAGTATTACAAATTACAGAACAGTGGAATTTTCCAAATCCATGTACTCCAGCGAACATTGCCAGGAATGTTACAAAGTTTGAGCATCCATTCGACAAGACCAAGTTCCTAATGTGCGGTGATATGGGTAAATTGTACGTCGTCCAGTGTCCGGAGAAGGAGGTGAGCAAACCCGTCAAAGTATTAGTTTCGAGAGGGGTGTTGTACGGTGGGGCAATCGAGGCATATTTGTTAAGTATAAAGTCGAAACTAGTACGACGAACAGTCAAAGCAACGGTGGCGAAAAGTCGAAACAACGTAGTTTCGACTTTTTTCCATCGTAGTTTCAGCTTTTCACCATTCTTGTTTCGTTGTTTCGACTTATTCCATCGTAGTTTCGACTTTTCATCATCGTTGTTTCAATTTTTCACCATCGTAGTTTCGTTGTTTCGACTTGTCTAAATTAAATAAATATGCCACGATGCTCCAAACGGGACACCGCAATGTTGCATAGTTCATTATCCCTTAAAAACATACTCAATGGAATCGAGTCTCCTGTGTCGTTGCTCTCGTTCTAGTATTTTCCCACCCATGTAATCATTCGGACCACCTCGCCACTTATACTTATTAATAATACCGAAGGATGACGGAATTGGCCGAGTATGTACGATTGCCATGCCATCAGCAGTGGCGAACATGCATACAGTGCTAAACGTTACTGCAATTTGTATAAAAACATGTTATGTAGCCGGTTAATATACAATCAATTTTAACTCCAGTTACGTGAATGTGACATTTGTAGATTTAAAGAAACCGTTGAAACAGCGACAGCAATAGTGTGTGTAATTAATCCCCATATAAAAGCCATGCATCATTCTCATAATGTTCACCGAAATCTTTTAACAATTGTATCCGGCAGTCATAGAATATTTATCCATCATTTTCGATATATTCTTCAGGCGTATTTAGACAGATGTAAACAGTGTGTCGGCGAAACAACCAGCCTTACAACATCGTGCGAGAAACCGCTCATTGAAACCAAACTAGTGGCTAACCCGTGTACCAAGGCGGCAATCTTGGCCAGTAAGTTCACCTTGAACAATGTATGATTTAAACTTATCTATTTTACATTGATTGTAAAACAAGTTAAAGCAACTTCAAATCCCTATCACTCTTCCAAGGTAGAACTAGAACTAAGCATGATACTGTGTCTTTCCGAGGACAACATACATGCTCGTGGCGTAAGATCGAACCCATGACTGCATTTGACAATGCTGCATGTTGCGTCTTACAATGCTGCATGGTGCATCTTACAACGCTGCATGATGCGTCGTTACAATGCTGCATGATGTGGCTTACAATGCTGCATGGTGCATCTTACAACGCTGCATGATGCTTCGCTTACAATACTGTATGGTGCATCTTACAACGCTACATGATGCGTCGCTTACAATGCTGCATGGTGCATCTTACAACGCTGCATGATGTTTCGCTTACAATGCTGCATGATGCAGCTTACAATGCTGCATGGTGCATCTTACAACGCTGCATGGTGCATCTTACTATGCTGCATGATATGGCTTACAATGCTGAATGATGCATCGCTTATAACGCTGCATGATGCATCTTACAATGCTGCATGGTGCATCTTACAACCAACGCTGAATGATGTGGCTTACAATGCTGCATGGTGTGGCTTACAACGCTGCATGATGCGGCTTACAACGCTGCATGATGCATCTTACAACGCTGCATGATGCATCTTACAACGCTGCATGCTGCTTCACTTACAGTGCTGTATGATGCGGCTTACAATGCTGCATGGTGCATCTTACAACTCTGCATGATGCGGCTTACAACGCTGCATGATGCGTCGCTTACAATGCTGCAGGGTGCATCTTACAACGCTGTATGGTGCGACTTACAATGCTGCATGGTGCAGCTTACAGTGCTGCATGGTGCATCTTACAATGCTGCATGATGCATCGCTTAAATGCTGCATGATGCATCACTTACAATGCTGCATGGTGCATCTTACAACGCTGCATGATGCATCTTACAACGCTGTATGATGCAGCTTACACTGCTGCATGGTGCATCTTACAACGCTGCATGATGCTTCGCTTACAATACTGTATGGTGCATCTTACAACGCTACATGATGCGTCGCTTACAATGCTGCATGGTGCATCTTACAACGCTGCATGATGTTTCGCTTACAATGCTGCATGATGCAGCTTACAATGCTGCATGGTGCATCTTACAACGCAGCATAGTGCATCTTACTATGCTGCATGATATGGCTTACAATGCTGAATGATGCATCGCTAATAACGCTGCATGATGCATCTTACAATGCTGCATGGTGCATCTTACAACCAACGCTGAATGATGTGGCTTACAATGCTGCATGGTGTGGCTTACAACGCTGCATGATGCGGCTTACAACGCTGCATGATGCATCTTACAACGCTGCATGATGCATCTTACAATGCTGCATACTGCTTCACTTACAATGCTGTATGATGCGGCTTACAATGCTGCATGGTGCATCTCACAACTCTGCATGATGCGGCTTACAATGCTGCATTATGCGTCGCTTACAATGCTGCATGGTGCATCTTACAACGCTGTATGGTGCGACTTACAATGCTGCATGGTGCAGCTTACAGTGCTGCATGGTGCATCTTACAATGCTGCATGATGCATCGCTTAAATGCTGCATGATGCATCACTTACAATGCTGCATGGTGCATCTTACAACGCTGTATGATGCACCTTACACTGCTGCATGGTGCATTTTACAACGCTGCATGATGTGGCTTACACTGCTGCATGGTGCATCTTACAACGCTGCATGATGTGGCTTACAATGCTGCATGATGCATCTTACAACGCTGCATGGTGCATCTTACAACGCTTCATGATGCAGCTTACAACGCTTCATGATGCATCTTACAATGCTGCATGATGCGGCTTACAATGCTGCTGGTGCATCTTACAATGCTGCATCGTGCATCTTACAACGCTGCATGATGCATCGCTTACAATGCTGCATGATGCATCTTACACCGCTTCATGATGCATCGCTTACAATGCTGCATGGTGCATCTTACAACGCTGCATGGTGCATCGCTTACAATGCTGCATGATGCATCTTACAACGCTGCATGATGCATTGCTTACAACGCTGCATGGTGCATCTTACAACGCTGCATGGTGCATCGCTTACAATGCTGCATGATGCATCTTACTACGCTGCATGGTGCATCGCTTACAATGCTGCATAGTGCATCTTACAACGCTGCATGGTGCATCGCTTACAATGCTGCATGGTGCATCTTACAACGCTGCATGGTGCATATTACAACTCTGCATGGTGTATATTACAACGCTGCATGGTGCATCGCTTACAATGCTGCATGTTGCGGCTTACAGCGCTGCATGGTGCATATTACAACTCTGCATGGTGTATATTACAACGCTGCATGGTGCATCGCTTACAATGCTGCATGTTGCGGCTTACAGCGCTGCATGGTGCATATTACAACGCTGCATGATGCATCACTTACAATGCTGCATGGTGCATCTTACAACGCTGCATGGTGCATATTACAACTCTGCATGGTGCATATTACAACGCTGCATGGTGCGGCTTACAATGCTGCATGATGCATGTTACAACGCTGCATGATGCTTCACTTACAATGCTGCATGGTGCGGCTTACAACGCTGCATGATGCGTCGCTTACAATGCAACATGGTGCATCTTACAACGCTGCATGGTGCGACTTACAATGCTGCATGGTGCAGCTTACAGTGCTGCATGGTGCATCTTACAATGCTGCATGATGCATCGCTTAAATGATGCATGATGCATCGCTTACAATGCTGCATGGTGCATTTTACAACGCTGCATGGTGCATCTTACAACGCTGCACGATGCGTTGCTTACAATGCTGAATGATGTGGCCTACAACGCTGCATGGTGTAACTTACAACGCTGCATGGTGCAGCTTACAACACTGCATGATGTGGCTTACAACGCTGCATGATGCGTCGCTTACAATGCTGCATGATGTCGCTTACAATGCTGCATGGTGCGATTTACAATGCTGCATGGTGCAGCTTACAACGCTGCATGATGCTTCGCTTACAATGCTGCATGGTGCATCTTACAACGCTGCATGGTGCGACTTACAATGCTGCATGGTGCAGCTTACAGTGCTGCATGGTGCATCTTACAATGCTGCATGATGCATCGCTTACAATGCTGCATGATGTATCGCTTACAATGCTGCATGGTGAATCTTACAACGCTGCATGCTGCATCTTACAACGCTGCATGATGCGGCTTACAATGCTGCATGATGTGGCTTACAATGCTGCTTGGTGCATCTTACAACGCTGCATGGTGCGACTTACAATGCTGCATGATGCATCTTACAACGCTGCATGGTGCATCTTACAACGCTTCATGATGCAGCTTACAACGCTTCATGATGCATCTTACAATGCTGCATGATGCGGCTTACAATGCTGCTGGTGCATCTTACAATGCTGCATCGTGCATCTTACAACGCTGCATGATGCATCGCTTACAATGCTGCATGATGCATCTTACAACGCTTCATGATGCATCGCTTACAATGCTGCATGGTGCATCTTACAACGCTGCATGGTGCATCGCTTACAATGCTGCATGATGCATCTTACAACGCTGCATGATGCATTGCTTACAACGCTGCATGGTGCATCTTACAACGCTGCATGGTGCATCGCTTACAATGCTGCATGATGCATCTTACTACGCTGCATGGTGCATCTTACAACGCTGCATGGTGCATCGCTTACAATGCTGCATGGTGCATCTTACAACGCTGCATGGTGCATATTACAACTCTGCATGGTGTATATTACAACGCTGCATGGTGCATCGCTTACAATGCTGCATGTTGTGGCTTACAGCGCTGCATGGTGCATATTACAATGCTGCATGATGCGTCACTTACAATGCTGCATGGTGCATCTTACAATGCTGCATGGTGCATATTACAACTCTGCATGGTGCATATTACAACGCTGCATGGTACATCGCTTACAATGCTGCATGTTGCGGCTTACAGCGCTGCATGGTGCATATTACAACGCTGCATGATGGGTCACTTACAATGCTGCATGGTGCATCTTACACCGACGCTGCATGGTGCGACTTACAACGCTGCATGATGCATCTTACAATGCTGCATGGTGCATCTTGCAACGCTGCATGGTGCATCGCTTACAATGCTGCATGGTGCATCTTACAATGCTGCATGGTGCATCTTACAACGTTGCATGGTGCGACTTACAACGCTGCATGATGCATCTTACAATGCTGCATGATGCATCTTACTACGCTTCATGATGCGGCTTACAATGCTGCATTGTGCATCTTACAACGCTTCATGATGCATCTTACAACGCTGCATGATGCATCTTACAACGCTGCATGGTGCATCTTACAACGCTGCATGATGCATCGCTTGCAATACTGCATGGTGCATCTTACAACGCTGCATGGTGCATCGCTTACAATGCTGCATGGTGCATCTTACAATGCTGTATGGTGCATCGCTTACAATGCTGCATGGTGTATCTTACAATGCTGCATGATGCGTCGCTTACAATGCTGCATGGTGCGTCGCTTACAATGCTGCATGGTGCATCTTACAACGCTGCATGGTGCATCTCTTACAATGTTGCATGGTGCATAATACAATGCTGTATGGTGCATCGCTTACAATGCTGCATGGTGCATCTTACAACGCTGCATGATGCATCGCTTATTAGCTGCATGCTGCATCTTACAACGGTGCATGGTGCATCTGACAATGCTGTATTGTGCATCGCTTACAATGTTGCATGGTGCATCGCTTACAATGCTGCATTGTGCATCTTACAATGCTGCATGATGCGTCGCTTACAATGCTGCATGGTGCGTTGCTTACAATGCTGCATGGTGCATCTTACAACGCTGCATGGTGCATCTTTTAAAATGCTGAATGGTGCATCTTACAACGCTGCATGGTGCATCGCTTACAATGTTGCATGGTGCATCGTACAACGCTGCATGGTGCATCGCTTACAATGCTTCATGGTGCATCTTACAACGCTGCATGATGCATCGCTTATTAGCTGCATGCGGCATCTTACAACGCTGCATGGTGCATCTTACAATGCTGCATTGTGCATCGCATACAATGTTGTATGGTGCATCGCTTACAATGCTGCATTGTGCATCTTACAATGCTGCATGATGCATCTTACAATGCTGCATGATGCATCGCTTACAACGCTGCATGATGCATCTTACAACGCTGCATTGTGCATCTTACAATGCTGCATGATGCATCGCTTACAATGCTGCATGGTGCATCTTACAACGCTGCATGATGCATCGCTTACAACGCTGCATGATGCATCTTACAACGCTGCATTGTGCATCTTACAATGCTGCATGATGCATCGCTTACAATGCTGCATGATGCATCTTACAACGCTGCATGATGCATCGCTTACAACGCTGCATGATGCATCTTACAACGCTGTATTGTGCATCTTACAACGCTGCATGGTGCATCGCTTACAATGCTGCATGATGCATCTTACAACGCTGCATGGTGCATCTTACAACGCTGCATGGTGCATCGCTTACAACGCTGCATGGTGCATCGCTTACAATGCTGCACGGTGCGTCTTATAACGCTGCATTGTGTATCGCTTATAATGCTGCATGGTGTATCTTACAACGCTGCATGGTGCATCGCTTACAATGCTGCATGGGGCATCTTACAACGCTTCATGGTGCATCTTACAATGCTGCATGGTGCATCTTACAACGCTGCATGGTGCATCGCTTACAATGCTGCATTGTGCATCTGACAGCGCTGCATGGTGCATCGCTTACAATGCTGCATGGTGCATCTTACAATGCTGCATGATGTGGCTTACAATGCTGAATGATGCATCGCTTATAACGATGCATGATGCTTCGCTTACAACACTGCATGGTGCATCTTTCAACGGTGCATGATGCATCGTTTACAATGTTGCATGGTGCATCTTACAACGCTGCATGGTGCATCTTACAATGCTGCATAGTGCATCTTACAACGCTGCATGGTGCATCTTACAATGATGCATGATGTGGCTTACAATGCTGAATGATGCATCTTACAATGCTGCATGGTGCATCTTACAATGCTGCATGGTTCATCTTACAACGTTGCATGATACGGCTTACAATGCTGCATGATGTGGCTTACAATGCTGCATGATGCGTCGCTTACAATGCTGCATGGTGCATCTTACAACGCTGCATGATGCATCTTACAATGCCGCATGATGTGGCTTACAATGCTGAATGATGCGTCGCTTACAATGCTGCATGATGCGTCGCTTTCAATGCTGCATGGTGCATCTTACAATGTTGCATGGTGTGGCTTACAATGCTGAATGATGCATCGCTTATAACGCTGCATGATGGGTCGCTTACAATGCTGCATAATGCGTCGCTTACAATGCTGCATGGTGCATCTTACAATGCTGCATAATATTAATCTTACCTAATAATATATTTCTGTATAAATGTGTAGCAAAATAACGGAAGGCCGATAACTTACGAAGGTAGAATACAAGAATACACAAAGTAAAATTTACAATTTTAATTCAGTTCAATTTTACTCAACAACAAAAAAACACAGCTGGTTTAAAAAGGTCCTATGATAGTATTAACGCTTTATTTCACACAGTTCTATCTCCTACACGTTACGTAATTTGCATCGCGATCCAAACTGCTTAAATCATTTGAATGTAAAAACTGTTAGAGTTAGCATCACTCGTCCCTTGCGGTGGTGGCTATATAAACTGGGTTATCTTCTCTAGAACTCTATACTGAGTATCTGGCTTTACGTCGCCTCGCATCGACTTTCGACCGTACTCCGACGTCAGACCGTCAAGTCGTCTATATGACGATTATGTAGGTTGCTGTCCTTATGACGGTACTACCACCAGCTGACTTCCTGTCACGTCTAGATACGTCGTTGACATAGCGGACACATTTCTCGCTTACGTCTAAAAACGGCTACGATATATATATATAAACTCAGATTTACTAGTTACTCAAATATGTAATGACATTGCGTTTATTACTTACCATCTATCAATTTCATGTGTTTTTTTTATCAACATATTATAATAGTGCAATCAATTCTTACCATCTAACAGTTTCATGGTAGATTGATCAATATTATGATAATATATGATATGATAACAACATCTCATAAACGACCTTCCGTCAATCTCAAAATAGCAATTATATCTCTACATAACTTCTCGTTTATAATATGAACAATTACAGACCAATTATGTATCTATTCACTTTGTGAATATCAGAATAAACACCAACAAAATTTAATTACACATATCAATAATTCTAACATTGTGAATTTCAACATTTCATCGTAAACACAATATTAACAGCTCGAAATACGTTCTAGGATTCCTCAGCCTATATTCTAACAAAACGCTTCTCAATACCGTGGATGTGTATTGAATTACAGACATTATCGTCGGAATGGATTTGAACTTATACAACTTTACTTAGGTCTGAATATGTCCAAAATATATCTATCAGATATTTATATACAACATAATATAAATTTCACATACCCATCTGCCGTTATGTATTGGAACAGTAACCTGCTCAATCTTTCTTGTCACGCCACTCCAAAGATGATTTTGTTAATACTGGACAGTGCTTCCATAATACAGTCAGCATATATAGCAAAACAGTCCACATACCTATATTAATTTTATGACAAATAAACCTGTTTAATTATTCTTACTTTCTTAATACTTAATGGAATTTGATGAAATAAACTTCAAAATGATTTATTCTTAATCAAAGAATAAAAATGTAAAAAAGATCTTAAAAACGTTAATCCTATCGAACTATCGGTATGTTTTAACAATTCTACGCTACCTGTTCTAAATAGAACGTGACTGTGTGGGGTATTATATCATGTATCTGCTGTATGATACTTCAATATGGCAGCGATCAGAATACTGTCTCAAGAATTGTTGATATAACACCTAAATGCAGGATAAGCCGGGGCAGATTAAAATTAATATTGAAAAGTGACCCATTTAACTTTTCTTTATCTTCTTTTAGACAAACTGTTCTTCCCTTTCCCTGCCAACATCAACAAGTTCATCCACTGCGACGTCTGGGGTAAAGCCTGGGAGCGGGTCTGCGCCATTGGGGAAGAGTGGAGTCAATACGACGTGGCCTGTGTAAACTCATCTCTTTTGAACCCATGTGCACGTGAAACTACCGATGTTTCGTTTATGTACAAACACCCGTGTGATCCGGTAAAGTATCTACAATGCGATATCCAGGGAAGAGCGTTTGAAAGGACATGTCCACCCAGATACCATTTTCACGAATCCAACCAAAGATGTGAGGTGGTTAATTATAACGCTCAAAGAAGAGTAAATATCTGTGGTAACTACGCATTTGGGTTTACTATTTACAGTTCCGAAAACATTCCGATGGACGGTAGTCAGGTAAGTGGTTCAAACGCGGATACGACGTTGGGAAACATGCTGTCGGCAGCCGGAACTCAGGGAACCGCTCAAGTGCACACTTCCGTTCCCAATGCTGCAACAGGATCTGTGCTGAATGTTCTTCTGTCAAAATGGCAGGAGAACGTATCCGGTATCAAAGGACATGGCGCCGCGGCCTTCAGCAGTGATAGTGGACATCAAAAATCAGGAAAACATTTAGTTCAACCCAAAACCGGCCTCGATCCTGCCCAAATAAAAGAGTACGTGTCTTCAAATGTTCTTAATGCGGAACCGTGCACGAAAAAACACTTAGCTAAGGGTTGGCTACATTACAAACTAAAGGGTGATCCCCATAGCTTCATTCAGTGTGATATGTCGGGAAGGATGTATGTTATGCCGTGCTCAACTAACAAAACAGACTGGTTCGATATTCAAACTATGACCTGTGTGGATGGCCCAATCCATGTCGATAACCAAGTTCATAAATAACTGCTAACATTGACCTTTTGCCAGACATATAATGCTGTTTCTACTGTCTTTACTTTGTTGTGTGAATGTTCCATTTGTCGGTATTGTGCGAATGTATCATTTGCCGATGTTGTGTGAATGTTCCATTTGCCGATGTTGTGTGAATGTTCCATTTATTGATGCTGTGCGAACGTTTTATTTGCCGATGTTGTGTGAATGTTCCATTCGCCGATATTGTGTGAATGTTCCATTTGCCAATGTTGTGTAAATGTTCCATTTGACGATGCTGTGTAAATGTTCTATTCGCCGATATTGTGTGAATGTTCCATTTGCCTATGTTGTGCTAATGTTTCATTTGTCGATGATTTACGAATGTTCCATTTGTCCAGATGTGCGAATGTTCCATTTGTCCAGATGTTCGAATGTTCAAGTTGCCAATGTTGTGTAAATGTTCCATTTGTCGATGATTTACGAATGTTCCATTTGTCCAGAGATGTGCGAATGTTCCGTTTACCGATGTTGTGCCAATGTTCCATTTGTCCAGATGTGCGAATTTTCCATTTACCGATGCTAAAATGTAACCGTAAAGCTGCTTCGTTGCTTCCTGGTGAAGCAAACATTTCATACTTGCTTGGTTGATACGTCATCCAGCGCCACGTGGTATCAAATATTGTCATGCACGATTGACCGATACCTCATTCAGCGCCACTAGGTATCAAGCGTTGTCATATATGATTGATCGGTACCTCATTCAGCGCCACGTGTCGTATGATGTACTTGGTTATATTTGGTGCCTGGTATTGGGTTATTTAACTACGCTAAGTTTTAAAGCTACAAAACTTGTAATTTTGCAGAATTTATATCAAACAGCTCACGTGTTGGCAGTCTTAACCCTTTACTCCATAGATACGCGTTTTCCCGCACCATTCACAGAAGGCTTTAGAAAACCGTGAGTGCAGGAAGAGTTCAGATTGCTAGTAACGAGAAATCTAAACACTTCATGCACTGTTTTCCACTCTGTTAGTTAATATAAACATAATTCACCCAATAATTCAAAAGCCTTCTATGTTAGGTGTCCAAATGTGTCTATAATAGAGGTGTCCAAAGGCGTCTATATGAAGTAAAAGGTTAAAGGAATGACAAATGCTATCATCGTTCAAATTTAAAATAATTATAAAACAGGAAAACAATGGGAAATTATTGGTACGGCATACAAAATAAATGTAAAACAGTTTGGAAATTTACTAAAAAATGTAGAATTTGTTTTGATTATTGGTACGGCATGCCGCTTCAATATTAATTATTTGTGCGGCACTGTAGCACCATGCCGCACCCGACTCGTAGCATAGTAATGTACTTCATGAGAGAAGTCCTGCGTAATGTGTGACGGTCATTAAAAATCTCATCGTTCTTTAACTCAGTGTTGTTATCTTTTAACTCAACGATAGTACTAAGTTTTGTTGAAATACATGTAGACAACCGATTAAGCATGTACTTTTGGGTGTGATGGCTTTTACGTTTTAAACAGTACCCAAGCACGCCATCTCTGCAAGTAACTGATAACTTTCCCACTTGAATCACCGTGCGAGACTTATGTTAACTGGTTTTAAACCTATTTCATTGCTGTATATATATCGTCGCTTTGATGCAAAAAGGTACCAAGTATCTTCTTATTTCATATACACTTGGTTCCTTATTGTTCTAAAGGGATGATATAAACAATTATGTTTGGTAACCATTTCTAACAAAGTGAGTGACGACCTTTCCCGAAATGACAATTGGGTGCAATTTTATGTATCAATCATCACAAAGTCTGTCGCTGGATTGAAATTCGATCTCTCGTTCCCTTGATTTATAGTCAGACGCGCTACCGACTGAGCTAACCAGATTCAAACAGAGATGAAGATATCGGATACACCTTTATAATTACAATTTAGTTTAAACTCATTTATTTTACGTTGATTGTGAAAAAAAGTTATTACAACTTATACAAATCACGCTCTTCCTGGACAGAACAGATACTAAGCTTTTGCGGAAACTGCTTCCTGCTGAAAGACAACACTCATAGTCGTGGCGGAGGATCGAACCCACAACTCTCCCATCATGAGACCGATGATCCACCACTGAACCACGCGCCCCACATTATTACGGTAATCTACTGACAAAAAGCACATTACCATATGTGTATGTATTATATCTTACAGAGCTTTACATAATGTGTAATATGGGGACTGTGTTAACTTTCGAAGAAAGCTCAGAGCTTTTATCGGAAACGCTCTCGAGTCTGCTTAAAATCGAGTATAAACAGTAATGATAGTAACGTTTGAGAGACATCGGACCAAGCTTGGATTCGAATCCGCACCCTCTGGCCAACACTCTGTCAACAACAATACCGTTCTGTTTTATTATATTTAAACAAGTATGCAACTGAAAATATAACAATGTAATCCATTAAAAAAATCAAATATATAACACCATTATAAGGCTTGGATATGATTCCCTTATAGCTTTAGACTATATTTCGAACAATAAAACACATACAAAAGCCATGGTCATGAAATACAAGGCGGTGATACAATTTCATCAGCCATGTCTATACGATTGAATAACTTTATATTGTTTAAGGTTGTATTTCGTTCAATGGACTTTCTTTCACAAATCAAATGTTCATTTAGTTGGGCTGTGCTCCCAAAGGATCATTACATCAGCTCTCCGAATAGGTCCGTTAACTAGCAATGTTGGGAAAGCCACTTTTGAGCACGTTGATTGGTCAGTTGTTTCAACTGACAGTTTGATGACGTCACAGTTTCGTTGCTTTGAATTGTGGGACTGCCATAGACTTCCTTGCTTTTCCGTTGGTGGTTAATAGACCTAATTCGGCAAAACTTAACCCGGTACAAAACACATGGGAAACTCATGGCCGAAGAAAAAAAAGCATGTCCAGTCATAAAAAAGGGAATTCGAGTCAACGATCCCTGGATAGAGAGTCAGTCACGCTGCTGACTGAGCCAGCTGGGTACAACATCCAATAGACACTTTTGGTACTGAGGTTTACGCCATTTTCAACACATTTCAGGTGACATACGGCATGTTCTGTTTTACTGGTGGCGGAAGACCCCAGAATAAGTCTGAGTAGGACCACCATCCGTTCCGCAAATAACTGGTAAACTTTCTCGCATAAAGTATTTGGATAAAAAATCCCTTTGATTACATACAGCTAGCTCCGCTTAAGAAAACTGGTTTAAAATGAAAATGTAATATAAGGAAACTCTTTTTTTTTAATTTCATAATTAACTCATTTTTGCTAAGTACTACCAATTTGAAGTAATACTGCCAAGTTGCAGGCATTAAATACTGAAACTTTTGTCAAAATACCACTTTTTACATGATCATTATATACAGGCGCGAGATGTTGACCGACATGCAATTTTGATGTGTTTGACTAATTTTACCAAAAAAAAATTTTTTTTTTACCTAATTCCATTAAATTTTTTACACCAAAACAGTCTCATGATACACTGCAGGCATTATCTTACCAAAATACATTATTCAATACAATGTACATGCTAAAAATTGCACATTTTAATCATCCAAAATAAAAAATCTTCAAAATTTTGTGATTTTTCATGAAATTTCAATGTAAATATGCACATATATGCTTTATTTGAGGCATACACTTGCCAAAATGTGTTTTTTTATGAAGCAAAAGTCTCCAATTTGTCATTTAATACTATGAGAGTGTAAAAAAGAGGTTATTTTACCTACAATTAACATTTTGGAAAATCACCCCCATTTCACTCAAGTCTCTCTTATAGGTGTAACCCCACCATTGATTTTTGTTCTTTATTCTATAGTAAATAATAAAAGTTTGAAGGCTTGTCATTCATAGAGGGTCCCAAATGAAAGAAGTGAAACCTACATTTTACTGTTTGTCAACCTCTGCACTATCAAAATATGATGAGAAAAGTAGGGGTCATGTGTCATATAAGAGATTTTTTTTCTGCTCAGTGTGTACACTGGTGACAAAGTGAAAGTAGACTTCCGAAATCATGAATTCATACCCCAATTTCCAAGCATCATTTTTTTTTTCTAAATTCACAATTCAAACATGACAATGCTATCAAAATGTTCAAAATACATCAATTATGCCATTCAAATAAAAAAATGAGCATTAAAAATAGGAAAATGCATTTTTAAAGAAGAAGAATTGAGGATTATTTACAACCGCCATTATGCGACTACCCCACGGAAGCACTTCCTTTTTGCAATGGTGGCACTATACCTTAAAGAATATTGACTCGGAAATAACCATGTATAATTTTGTACGAGGTTTCAGTTGCTTCAGGGAGGGTTGAAATTTGTCACAGGTTGGTAAGCCGTTAAATAGCTATGAATTGTGGGACCGGCATAAAATTCCTAACTTGTTTACTGGGATTGAACAGGCTGGATTCGAGAGATATCAGTACTTCGACCAGCACTGTTAAACACGGTTTCAATTTAAGGATTGATGATTTTTGCGAAAATGTATTCGTATTGATAATAACATCCTATTCCTGGTAGCACATGATGACGGCAATATCTTAATTTAGATCATCGGGACACTTGCTTTTCTAAAAGTCTTGACAAGGTATGCAGAAAAAACCCGTTGGAACAGGAAGTAAGAAACAAACACACCTCTGTTACGGTTATGTTCTAATAAAATTTAGTCCGACCGAACTCATTGCAGTTATCTTTAATAAGATGTTTGTCAAATAGAAATATCTAATAACAAAAAAAGATATAGAAATAAACATCTAAACGATCTTGTGAAATACTAATACATTTCCGAGGTAGTCCGATTGTTTGAATCAACCAATTAAAATTTGTATCAAGTTATCGTTCCATTTGTTTTCCCAGTTGAACCTTTCAAGATATTTGTCTTTTAGAAAAGCAAGCGTCGCGGAAGATCAAGACTAGATGAATACTACGATTGGAACGGGGGATATTTAATGCGACAAATTCTGGTCTTCGTCATTTTAGACGCTTGCTTTGCTTAAAGATAAACCGAGCAGAGAGCAAGCTTGAATTCGATACTGGTCAACGAGTGACTTTACCGCGGAGCACTACACCTGTCTTTTAAAATTCTGTTTTGGTGACACGATTATGTCTTTTCAATTTCTATTTTAATGGGAAGACCTGTCTTTTTAATTTCTGTTGTGATTATAAAATCTGTCTTTTTAAATTCTGTTGTGGTGAAGAGATATGCCTTTTTAATTTCTGTTGTGATGACAAGACCTGTCTTTTTAAATTCTGTTGTGGTGAAGAGATATGCCTTTTTAATTTCTTTTGTGATGACAAGACCTGTCTTTTTAAATTCTGTTGTGGTGAAGAGATATGCCTTTTTAATTTCTGTTGTGATGGTAAAACCTGTCTTTTCAAATTCTGTTGTGGTGAAGAGATATGCCTTTTTAATTTCTGTTGTGATGACAAGACCTGTCTTTTTAAATTCTGTTGTGGTGAAGAGATATGCCTTTTTTAATTTCTGTTGTGATGACAAGACCTGTCTTTTCAAATTCTGTTGTGGTGAAGAGATATGCCTTTTTAATTGCTGTTGTGATGACAAGACCTGTCTTTTCAAATTATGTTGTAATGACAAGATATGTCTTTTCAATTTCAGTTGTGATGGGAAGACCTGACTTTTTTAATTGCTGTTATAATAGCAATACCCGATTTGTTTTTTAAAATATTTATTGAAAGCAATAGCAGACAATTTTTTTACGATAGCAATACCGGACTTTTTTAATTTATTTTACGATAGTAATACCAGACTTTTTAAATTTATTTTACGATAGCAATACTAGACCTTTTTAACCGCTGTAATGATAGCAATACCCGATTTGTTTTTAAGCGTTTTTTATGACAGCAATACCAGACTTTTTTAAACTTTATTATGAAAGCAATACCAAACTTTTTTAAACTTTATTATGAAAGCGATACGAGACTTTTTTAAACCTATTTATGATATCAATAACATACTTTTTTTTTAAAATATATATTGATGATAGCAATACCAGACTTTTTTTACGATAGCAATACCAGACTTTTTTAAAATCTATTTTATGATAGCAATACCAGACTTTTTAAAATCGTTGTTATAATAGCAAAACCAGACTTTTTTAATCTATTTTATGAAAGCATTATATGACTTTTTAATGCTTGTTGTGAACAAAAAGACATGACTTTGTAGAAAGTATTTATTGTGATTGCACGACACAGCTTTGTAATCTATGTTGTGATGACGGGACCTGACCTTTCATCTTCTGTTGTGATGATAAGGCGAGACTTTTTTGTTGTGATGACGGGACATGACCTTCCATCTTCTGTTGTGAATACGGGACGTGACCTTCCATCTTCTGTTATGACGACGGGACCTGACCTTCCATCTTCTGTTGTGATGACGGGACATGACCTTTCATCTTCTGTTGTGATGACAAGGCGTGACCCCTTTTTTCGATGACGGGACCTGACCTTCCATCTTCTGTTGTGAAGACGGGACCTGACCTTCCATCTTCTGTTATGATGACGAGACCTGACCTTCCATCTTCTGTTGTGATGACGGGACCTGACCTTCCATCTTCTGTTATGATGACAGGACCTGACCTTCCATCTTCTGTTATGATGACAGGACCTGACCTTCCATCTTCTGTTATGATGACGGGACCTGATCTTCCATCTTCTGTTGTGATGACGGGACGTGACCTTCCATCTTCTGTTGTGAAGACGGGACCTGACCTTCCATCTTCTGTTATGATGACGAGACCTGACCTTCCATCTTCTGTTGTGATGACGGGACCTGACCTTCCATCTTCTGTTATGATGACAGGACCTGACCTTCCATCTTCTGTTATGATGACAGGACCTGACCTTCCATCTTCTGTTATGATGACAGGACCTGACCTTCCATCTTCTGTTGTGATGACGGGACGTGACCTTCCATCTTCGGTTGTGATGACGGGACCTGACCTTCCATCTTTTGTTGTGATGACGGGACGTGACCTTTCATCTTCGGTTGTGATGACGGGACCTGACCTTCCATCTTATATTGTGATGACGGGACGTGACCTTCCATCTTCGGTTGTGATGACGGGACCTGACCTTCCATCTTTTGTTGTGATGACGGGACGTGACCTGCCATCTTCTGTTATGATGACGGGACCAGACCTTCCATCTTCTGTTGTGATGACGGGACCTGACCTTCCATCTTCTGTTATGATGACGGGACCTGATCTTCCATTTTTCTGTTGTGATGACGAGACCTGACCTTCCATCTTCCGTTGTGTTGACGGGACCTGACCTTCAATCTATTGTTGTGATGACAAAGCGTGACTTTTTTGTTGTGATGACGGGACCTGACCTTCCATCTTCTGTTGTGATGACAATGCATGACTTTTTTGCTGTGATGACGGGACGTGACCTTCCATATTCTGTTGTGATGACGGGACGAGACCTTCAATCTTTTGTTGTGATGGGACAAAGCGTGGCATTTTTGTTTTGATGACGGGACCTAACCTTCAATCTTCTGTTGTGATGACAGGGCGTGGCTTTTTTGTTGTGATGACGTGACCTTCAATCTTCTGTTGTGATGACAAGGCATGACTTTTTTGTTGTGATGACGGGATCTGACCTTCCATCTTCTGTTGTGATGACAAAGCGTGACATTTTTGTTGTGATGACGGGACCTGGCCTTCCATCTTCTGTTATGATGACAAAATCTCGTTTTTAACAGTTATTGTGGCGACAATATCTGACTTATATAATCCATGTTATGACGGAAAGATTTGACTTTAAAAAAATTTAAAATTTTAAAACAAAAATATATTGTGAAGGTAAGACCTGACATTTTTTATCTCTTTTCTAATGCCAGTACTAAACTGTGCTGTCTTTACAACTCAGTGGCTTTATTTGTTGGCGATTTTTATATGGATTTTATATTTCGCGATCTATAACTTCCGATTTGGTCGATGGCAAAAATAAAGTGACATTATTGGGTACCAAAAATAACGATTGATATATATTTCAATAAAATTTAATGCCCTCGTCAACACATACTATATTAGTAACCATAGAACAGTTCAATTCTGAAATTACCATAGTATGTTTTTATTTTCAAACCTAACAACCGAAACATCACTGTTTCTTTTAAAATTCTTTTTAGTATATTTTTAAAAAAGCAACAGTCTTTGTCGGTAAGACGAAGCATGCGTAGGTCCCCAAAAGGGGTTTGGCATTAACGGAAGATAGATAGACAGACAGACAGACAGACAGACAGACAGACAGACAGACGGACGGACGGACGGACGGACGGACGGACGGACGTTCTTGTGGAAGTGATGTTGTGGGGTGAGGTTATGATATGTTATAAAACATCTTTTTTTTCATAAAACAAAACAAAAACTATTTTCTTTCTAACCCTAATGTCACAAACCTTGAGATCTATCCCTAATGACACTAAAAAAGAATGAAAAAAGGTGAAAAAAAAAGTAAAAGAAAAATGTGAAGAAAATTAAATTAACCCCACAATGCCATTTGCACGGGTTTTCGCACTTGTGGGGTGAACATTGCACCACACAAGTACCAAAAAACCCACAAGTCCATTCTGTACTGGCAACTCAACCCACAAGTGCTGCTCCAGACGTACGGATAGACGGACAGATAGACGGACAGATAGACGGATAGATAGAAGATGGATGGATGGATGGATGGATGGATGGATGGATGGATGGATGGATGGATGGATGGATGGATGGATGGATGGATGGATGGATGGATGGATGGACAGTATATATGGCTGGTGGAGGTCCTCAGAATGAATCTGAGTAGAGCCGCCATCCTTCCATAAGTAACTTGCAAAATTTCTCACATTAAGTCTTTAGACAGAGCATGGCTCGTACTTACAATCTCAGCGCTAAGAGGTCGTTAGACAACAACTCCCCAGACCACGCTATTAAGGATGACCCACGACGGACGTGGAGTGAACTGAAAAGCTCTCAGAAATGCTCGCATCAATTCTTTGGCTCAAGTGAAATAACAACAACAACAACAACAACAACAACAACAACAACAACAACAACAACAACAACAACAACAACAACAACAACAACAACAACAACAACAACAACAACAACAAAATAAGTGTAACCGTTTTTATATATAATCAGGTTAGTTTTACAAGTATATAAAACACTTAAAGGAAATATATGCAACCATGGAAGTATAAGTACAAAATTACTAAAAATATATGTTTCCAAGAATATCTTAAATTCCTGATATTTCAATTTTAGCTTTGGCGAATGGAACATCCACGCATCTTTGCACTTAAACCTGAGGTTTGCACCCAAGGTCGTTGTAGTAATGCTAGTTACACTGAAATAAGAGACAGATGCCAATGCTAATTTCTACTTTATTGACATTGACGTATCAAAACCAACATTTAAAGCGTTGAACCTCAAACTTCACCCTTCAGGATAAAGATCTGTAATGCAAAAAAAACAACAACAACACTGTTTTCGTAGTTTATTATCATCATCTGGTAGACGCATTTCTGAAGTTATAGAAGTTTTTACCGACTAGAATGGAAGGTATTTAAATCGTAAGAGTCCAATTCCTCTATTACTTTGAGAAGGCAAAACATTTAGCAACTAATAAACTCAATGAAATAGTTTAAATTTTCATACATGTACTTAATGATATATAAAAGGCAATTTTCATCACAACAACGTCACCTAATAAAATAATACCAAAAGAAACAAACATATGTTTAAAAAAGATTTTTTCTAAATAGATTACCCTACCCCCACTTTTAAATTCTTACGATTGATCACGGTCTAACCCGATTTTTACCGAGAGCATTACAAATCGAAAGCCTTAAAACATGTTGTTTTTTTTATAAAACTAGTGATTACATCATGTAACAATATTTTATTTTATTTTTTTTTTTTATTCATACTGCTAAAAACTAATATGTGTTACCAGTTGACCACACGGATGACCTCTGTTTTGCGAAATAGATTCCATTTCAACGATTCGGGATAAGCTCCTTTAAGTTATTGGAAGTTATATATATATAGGAGCTTTAACGCATAACCGGCTTTGATGTTGCTCTACTTTCTCGTTCCTGGGACAATTTCATTGGCTGTTCTTCTACTGACATTTTTCGCATTCTATGTAAAATTGAATGGTATTTTTTTTAACAAAATATGGGCGATTTTATTGACTGAGAAAATAGAACAACATATATTCTAAATTAGAAACAGAATAAGAAGATTATGTATTTAAAACAATAACCAATATTATTGAGGGATTTGGTTGTCAACATGGACCGGGCCGTCGACGCACGTCAATGTATAAATGTCAAAAAAGTCTCTTTTGTTTGTTGAGCAAGGCATCACGTACATATTTCCGGCCATATCGCACTGAATGAAAGAGTGCGGGTCACCAAAGAGTCTAAAATGCCGCCAACCCTTATTGACATTTTCAGACGTACATGGCTCGGTGAACGGCACTGTGGAGTTACGGTATGCCTTGCGTAGAGCCGCAGGTATGACCTTCATCTTCATTGAAGTATTTACAAGTTGTGCACCTGCTTTCATACCCATGTCTACTAATTTGCTCGGACTTAGGCCGGCACCAGTACTGACACCAGATATGGCCTCGGTTCCGCTACCAGCACCTCGTGAGGAAACATTATTTTGCCATTGCTTCAGAAGGGTGTTTAGCACTTCTGTCGTTCCGGGTGCCCCGCCAGTAGGGTTCCCTATCACGGCTGTCCCTTGAGTTCCCGCCGATGCTTTCATGTTACCTAAGTTTTGATTTGTCTGTACGTAAATAACTTCAGCTTGTCCACCATTCAATAATGACCCGCTGTTACCGCCATTTCCTGTCGAAACAGTTTGTCTGCCGTTCAACAATGACCCGACTTGTCTGCCGTTCACCAATGACCCGCTCTGTCCACCATTTACAGATGACCCGCCTTGTCCACCGCTCATCAATGTCCTCACCAATGACCCAGCTTTTCCATCGTTCACCCATGACTTCACTAATGAAGACCCGCCTTGACCGCCATTCATCACTGACCCTCCTTGCTCACCGTTAATGACTGAGCTACCCTGTACACCACCGCTCACTATGGACCCAATATGTCCACTACTGACCGCTGCTGACCCACTCTGTCCGACAGAACTGTGTAATCTGAATCCAAACTGATACGTACCACAAGTATTTGCGATCCTGACCCCGCTAGACGGGTCATACCGCTCACACCTCTGGTTACGTTCACTGAACACAAAACCCGGGCCGCAGTCCATCTCAAACGCATTTCCGTCGACGCCACAGTTAAGATATCTGATCGGGTTACATGGATGCGTGTACAAATATTTGACGTCGGCGTTGGGGCGGTTACATGGATTTAAAAGGTTGGGGTTAACGCAGGATACGGCCCATTGACTCCAAACTTCTCCGGCTGTACATATTCTCTCCCAGGCTTTACCCCAGATATCACAATGAATGAACTTATTGAGGTTGCCAGGAAACGGGAAGAATAACTTATCTGAAATGGAGCAGTTATTAAAGACAGTTTGTACCGATAACTATAAACAAGGACTAAAAAGTTAAAAACATTTAGTACAAGCAGGGTAGCGAATCATCGTAAACTTTTGGCATCGAACACGGCACATTTTTAAAAGATAGAATCCACCTCACTGATATCACTTTATTGGACGGATTGACGAGACAAAATTCAAATACCATTTGGAAATGAGGGGTAACCATGGTATTGCCATTGTATTGACGCGGTATCCATGGTATTGCCATGGTATTGACGCGGTAACCAATGTATTAAAGCGGCATCCATGGTATTGCGATGGTATTGACGCGGTATCCGTGGTATTGTCATGGTATTGACGCGGTTACCAAGGTTTTGACGCGGTATCCGTGGTATTGACGCGGTAACCAAGGTATTGACGCGGTAACCAAGATTTTGACGCGGTATCCGTAGTATTGACGCGGATAACACTCATTTTTAGGGGTATTGACACAGATCTTCACTTTAATTTGTAAAAAGCCGTTGGGTATTATGAAAGTTGATAACCAAGATTTCACCTGAAACATGCCCTACGTTTAGACAGAATTAAGTTGTGTGCGATACCAAAAAACGTCACATGGGCGTCCAACCCCTGGATATGAATTGACTGGGATCAGTTTATATGACATAGTGCCTATTCTACCCGTTAATGGACGAAAATAAAGCGTAGTTCATGTTGGAGTAATCGTCATTTTTAAAATTATAGTACAACCTGCATCTAACTTCGGCATAATATGTACCATATATGTATCTTTATGAATATGGATTTGTGAAAACAAACAATAACGGCAAACTGTAAGTACCGTAGGTATAAAACCTTTTTTTTCTTTTCAAATAAAACTGAATAAAGTTTACTACTTTTTTTATCTGATCCATCAAAACAAACTGTTATATAGAGTTAGGATAATATGGCGTATGGCTATTGAAACTTTTCTAATGATTTTGATAAATTATATTTCATGCTACACAATGCTACAACTAGCTTCCTAAGTTGCTGAACGTAATGGTGATTAAAGGGATTATATTGGCATATTACCGTAATTCCCTGTCCTAAATACACACGCCCAGCATGAAATAAACTTATAACTTAGAGATATTCGCGTCTAAAGTGTCTAATTGCATAACCTTTTTATAACAAACATCGGGTTTCTGAAGCCACGTTTTTGTTTTTGTTTACATTTGCCATTTTTAACGAACCGCTTTCGGGTTTCCGATCAATCATCGGATAACATCGTGAAGACTCGTTCCCGATCTCGTTTTCGAGACTTTGTTCGTGGAGTTTACGGAGTTTAATGTAAACATTGCGCAATACTTTATTGCGGGACGTATTAAAGTTTTGGTCAATATTCAATTACTGTTAATTTGATAACTTTAAAGTAAATAAAGGTTAAACGTCAATGCATAAGCATTATTTTGTGAACACTGCATACAGGAAAAGTCTGGATTAACAGCGTGTTTGTGTTACTTGCCAATATAATCCCTTTAAACAGTTCCTATTATACATAAGCCTAAAAAAAGAATATTTCTTGTAATATTAGTAATATATTAACTTTCAAATCAAGTATACGTACTGGCCAAGATAGCTGCCCTGGTGCACGGGTTCGCTACATGAACTGTCTCGATAAGAGGAGTCTCACAAGATGCAGTAAGTCCAGCCTGCTCACCCACACACTGACCGCATTTCGTAAAGTATGCCTGTAGATATATAGAAATGTGCAGTAATATAGAGAAAAGAGAGATAAAAAGGGCTGAATCACATATGATATAAATACAGTTTAGGGGCGGGTTGGTATTTTGCCAAGCTTTACAAAAGAGCTGGGATAACCGTCGGTCTGCTAATCCAAACTATCACAGTGACGTGACTAATTGATTGAATTGGATATTTCGCGTCATTTTTATGTCATCGAGGGCTAACAGACGATCAGTTAATGCAATCACGCTTTCCTGGGATCCTGTAACTCAAGCACACGCATCTCTGCGAGTAACTGATCATTTTTAATTAGAATTAACGATGAGAGACGAATGGCAATAAGACGCTATGTGGCCGGAATATAAATCATCCCGTGGATTGTGACCGGTTATAGATTTAAACCCTGGATTGATAGCCAGACGCGCTACCGACTGAGCTGACCGTTCCGCCTGATTGTGACAGCGATTGTGACAATATATGCAATATCAGCGGATGTATGGACGTAAGTAATCGGCTCACACTTAAACCGCTGTAGAACGAACATATAGCGAAGAAACGAAAATAATATTACCATACATCTACAATACAGTTTAGATAACTTAAGAAAGTCTACAAAACTATATTTAGATTTTGAATAATTACATTTTTGTGTGCAGGATCTTCCGTGTGGTCCAATGAACTGTTTCAAGATCACTCATATTTTGCTGAGATCATGGGTTCGAATCCATCCAGGTCCAAACATCTTATGCAAACTGCTTGCGGAAGGGCGCTTGTTTTACTCAGATTCATTTTGGTGGTTTTCCTCCACCAATAAAACTGGATGGTATGTCATAACCAGTGTCTTTAATTGGCATTGAACTCATTCAGTAAAAAGTAATGAAAATCCTTTAGTTCATTAGGACGATGTTCTTACCTCGTACTGTGGGCACTGTACAACATACAGTTTGCCCATATCGCCGCACATGAGAAACTTGGTCTTATCGAAGGGATGTTCGAACTTTGTTTTGTTTTGAGCCAGATGTTGTGGGGTGCACGGGTTCGGGAAATTCCATTGCTCTATAAATTGTAATGAAAAAAATAAGATATAAACATATTAATTAAAGATCGCACTACTCTATTGATGTGATTACTGCATATTATGCCGATTCGGAACACCTACCAATTATCCTTTTATCTAATACCGAAGGATGACGGAATTGACCGAGAATGTACGATAATCCCGTATATGCGTTAAATTACATTTAAATTTTACAAGTTCAGTAAATCCATTAGCCCGTAATGCATCGAATCCTAAAGCTATTCAATTCAATTCAAATTTATTCAGGTATATAAGATCATTATACAACATATATATCATGATGATAAAATAACAGTAATAAATCAAGAAAAATAAATAAGTAAAATAATTATAGTATTCATCTAAAATTTAAAGATCTTATAACCTGGGATAACCCATTAAAGCAGCAAACGCGCATATTTCCAACGGTGTCCCTTGATGTTCACAGCTTAAAAAGATATGGAGAAGTGGTCGGGGATACACGCACTTTCGAATTTTTTATTTTGATGTTACATGCTTCTTTGTGTGTGGTATCCATACCCGTGCACGTATACGTATTCATTGATATTGCCCTTCGAATCCCATCTTATGAAAAGACATGTATATCTTAATGGCAATATATTATTTGCGTCCACTTGCACTATGTAAAGAATGGCTCTGCGCGGCCTGCCAGTATGCAAACTTCAAATACTCCCCCAACGACCCCCAGCCTAGAAACTAATATCGAACAATGCAGTATGCCTTTACAATGCTATTGAGGACTAACAGACGCTCATTGTAAACAACGCCGTCTGTTAGCCCTCGATCGCATGAAAATGACGATTAAACATTCAAACAAACATACCTTTACCATGCTATCGAGGACTAACAGACGCTCATTGTAAACTACGCCGTCTGTTAGCCCTCGACCGCATGAAAATGACGATTAAACATTCAAACAAACATACCTTTATAATACTATCGAGGACTAACAGACGCTCATTGTAAACATTGCCGTCTGTTAGCCCTCGACCGCATGAAAATGACGATTAAACATTCAAACAAACATACCTTTATAATACTATCGAGGACTAACAGACGCTCATTGTAAACAACGCCGTCTGTTAGCCCTCGATCGCATGAAAATGACGATTAAACATTCAAACAAACATACCTTTACCATGCTATCGAGGACTAACAGACGCTCATTGTAAACTACGCCGTCTGTTAGCCCTCGACCGCATGAAAATGACGATTAAACATTCAAACAAACATACCTTTATAATACTATCGAGGACTAACAGACGCTCATTGTAAACATTGCCGTCTGTTAGCCCTCGACCGCATGAAAATGACGATTAAACATTCAAACAAACATACCTTTATAATACTATCGAGGACTAACAGACGCTCATTGTAAACATCGCCGTCTGTTAGCCCTCGACCGCATGAAAATGACGATTAAACATTCAAACAAACATACCTTTATAATACTATCGAGGACTAACAGACGCTCATTGTAAACATTGCCGTCTGTTAGCCCTCGACCGCATGAAAATGACGATTAAACATTCAAACAAACATACCTTTATAATACTATCGAGGACTAACAGACGCTCATTGTAAACATCGCCGTCTGTTAGCCCTCGACCGCATGAAAATGACGATTAAACATTCAAACAAACATACCTTTACCATGCTATCGAGAATTAACAGACGCTCATTGTAAACATTGCCGTCTGTTAGCCCTCGACCGCATGAAAATGACAATTAAACATTCAAACAAACATACCTTTATAATACTATCGAGGACTAACAGACGCTCATTGTAAATATTGCTGTCTGTTAGCCCTCGATGGCATAAAAATGGCGCTAAACATTCAAACAAACATACCTTTATAATACTATCGAGGACTAACAGACGCTCATTGTAAACATTGCCGTCTGTTAGCCCTCGATGGCATAAAAATGACGCTAAACATTCAAACAAACATACCTTTATAATACTATCGAGGACTAACAGACGCTCATTGTAAACATTGTCGTCTGTTAGCCCTCGATCGCATGAAAATGACGATTAAACATACAAACAAACATACCTTTACCATGCTATCGAGGACTAACAGACGCTCATTGTAAACATTGCCGTCTGTTAGCCCTCGACCGCATGAAAATGACAATTAAACATTCAAACAAACATACCTTTATAATACTATCGAGGACTAACAGACGCTCATTGTAAATATTGCTGTCTGTTAGCCCTCGATGGCATAAAAATGGCGCTAAACATTCAAACAAACATACCTTTATAATACTATCGAGGACTAACAGACGCTCATTGTAAACATTGCCGTCTGTTAGCCCTCGATCGCATGAAAATGACGATTAAACATTCAAACAAACATACCTTTACAATGCTATTGAGGACTAACAGACGCTCATTGTAAACAACGCCGTCTGTTAGCCCTCGATCGCATGAAAATGACGATTAAACATTCAAACAAACATACCTTTACCATGCTATCGAGGACTAACAGACGCTCATTGTAAACATCGCCGTCTGTTAGCCCTCGACCGCATGAAAATGACAATTAAACATTCAAACAAACATACCTTTATAATACTATCGAGGACTAACAGACGCTCATTGTAAATATTGCTGTCTGTTAGCCCTCGATGGCATAAAAATGACGATTAAACATTCAAACAAACATACCTTTATAATACTATCGAGGACTAACTGACGCTCATTGTAAATATTGCTGTCTGTTAGCCCTCGATGGCATAAAAATGACGATTAAACATTCAAACAAACATACCTTTACCATGCTATCGAGAATTAACAGACGCTCATTGTAAACATTGCCGTCTGTTAGCCCTCGACCGCATGAAAATGACGATTAAACATTCAAACAAACATACCTTTATAATACTATCGAGGACTAACAGACGCTCATTGTAAATATTGCTGTCTGTTAGCCCTCGATGGCATAAAAATGACGATTAAACATTCAAACAAACATACCTTTATAATACTATCGAGGACTAACTGACGCTCATTGTAAATATTGCTGTCTGTTAGCCCTCGATGGCATAAAAATGGCGCTAAACATTCAAACAAACATACCTTTATAATACTATCGAGGACTAACAGACGTTCATTGTAAACATTGCCGTCTGTTAGCCCTCGATGGCATAAAAATGACGCTAAACATTCAAACAAACATACCTTTATAATACTATCGAGGACTAACAGACGCTCATTGTAAACATTGTCGTCTGTTAGCCCTCGATGGCATAAAATACGCTAAACATTCAAACAAACATACCTTTACAATGTTGTGGGTACAAAGCAGCGCATGACAAACCCTTGATCGGGTCGTTGGTGCAGCGAATGTTCACAGCTGAAATTGAGAAAAAACATTGTATTAAAGCTACAAGTGTATAACCATCAAAGTACTGACACTTGGGCAAATAAAGGTGAAGTAGAAATAACATAATAAAGTTTGTGTCAGTATGTATCTGAATTAGGATAACCGGTGATTCAGAACTCAATTGTTGAACTATTTCAGTTGACTGAATTTCATGGCCGTTCATGGCCGTCATTCGGTTTCTGAAAGTTTCTGAAACCCAGAATTCTGTACTTTTTTAGCTCGCTGGGACAAATGTCCAGGAGAGCTATTGCCATGACCCCGGCGTCGTCGTCGGCGTCGTCTGTAGACACCCAGGTTAAACTTTTGCGTTTAGTTGCGTTTAAGTTTTGGTGTTTGTTTCCAATCTTCATCTTTGCATGGGTGTGAGTTTTATCTCATAGGCGAGCTTTTGTCGTCTTCTGACACTCTTGTTTAGACGATGTATTCGTTCCAATAGTGAAAGTAAACATAGGACCTAAATTCATCAATGTTTTAAGTCTGAAATTTAGACTAAGACTCAAAATGTCAAAAATTTAGAATTCAAATAACATCTATTAAAGTAGCAAATTGCTGTATTTAATTGCAAGAACAAGCAGTTGTAATAATTACTGAACATGCTGCAGGCATCACGTGTATTACCTATAAATGTATTTTACAGAGTTTTACAAAAATGTAACATTTTGAGTCTGAGTCCGATTTCCTATTCAAATTAATGATGAATTTAGTCCCTGTCAGAAGCGTAGCTTGGCTGGAAACGTTGGCACAGTTGTAGAGGGAGGGGTCTGGGGGCGTGTTGCCCCGAACTCTGGTTCAGCTAGGCTGTCGTAGGTTCGTTTTGGTGTGTTTTTAGGGGCCTGATTATCATTAATATTAGCCTTGAGTTCTTTGTTTTATAACCAAACTAATTGATAAAATGATTTGAAATATATGGATCATATAACTATTTAATATTTTTGTTGCGAATTTATAGTTTACACCCCTACCTTCCTAGGGTCCGATTTTTATTACATTTTTAGCGATTTAATTTTTTTCAATTTCTTAGAAAAAAGGTGCAGGCATGTGCCTACAGTGCCTATGTAGGAAGCCACGCCACTACCTGTGTTGCTAAAACCAGCGTATTAAATAGGAAATGCTGTCCTCCCGTTAAAATCGGAATGAAAACTTGTTGACTAGATATGTTCACTTTTTTAATTGTAATATTTTTATTCAAATTTGTAATAAAAATAATATACTAAACGGCAAATATATTATGGAAACATTCCATGTGGTAACTTTCAAATTCCAAAGTCTTCAACTTTATATTGTGTTTATTTAATTTAATTTCAATTTTGTAATGTATACTCCTAGTAAGTATAATACCAAGGACCTCATTGGTAATAAGCCTTCGGGTTTTATGGGCTTTATGGGTAATTCAAGGTAGTTACACACTATTATAAAGCAGTGTTTATAAGAACTCATTAGCTGATTGTGAAAAAGGATTAATCAACAGGGTTTCAAAGGTTAAGTCCATCCTAATAATTATTGTTTTATGTATGTATGTATGTGTGTGTGTGGGGGGGGGGGGGGGGGGGGGGGAATAATCCAACAAATATAAATAATAAATATTTTCTTTCGATTTTTTGTGAAAAAAAATGATTTATAGTTTTATTTAAACTTGGACAGTTGATGTGGAGTCGAAAAGAGTATTGAACCTGTTGTATAGCAATATAAAACTAACACATGGTTATGAAAGATATTTAGATTTGTTATGTACTAAACAACTACGCAGTGTTTTAATTAAATTAAGATTATCTTCACAATCATTATGAATTGAAACAGGGCGATATGGGATAGAAAGAACAGAAAGAAATGAAAAACTATGCCAGATTTGTAATAATAATGATATTAAAGATGAGTTTCACTTTGTTTTAATATGTTCTAACTATAATGAAATTAGAAAGAAGTATATCAAGAAGTTTTATTTCACAAAACCAAATATGTTTAAGTTTATAACATCCAATACTATTGAAAGAATCTTGTTAGGTGTATTTCTATTCTCCTTTATATATATATATAGCCTTATATGTTTTATAATATTTTAAACACGCAAAATGGTATTAAATTTGAAACGTTTGGAGTAAAAAATCAAGAATTTTCCTTGATTTTTAGTCGCAGTATATACATTTTATAATCAAAATTTGCTGGGAATGATCTCGTTTTGTAGAGAACTCCACTGTGCGAAGAAAGAATTTCGATTTGTTTTTCTGAAATTAATGGAAGAGCTATCGCGAGATTTTGCGTGAATATGCAAGCGTTCATAACATCTCAATCAGTTGCCATTCCTTTTCTATGTAAGTGCTTGATTTAAGTAATAAAGCTCTTGAACAGTGATGGTAATCATGGTAAGTCTTCAGTTTGTCAAAAAGTGAACAAGAATTGGCCGTAAGCGTCAGACGGTGTCCAAAATGATTAATATAGCCTGCACGTGTCTGGACGCCATTGTTTGATCATTGTATTGTAAACGCTTGAGGACATAACCTTGTTTACATATGTTATACTAGTATGTGTGGATCCGATTGTTAAATCACGAGACATTTCAGTAGTAAATATGTAATGCATGTTTAGAAACCTCTGTATGTAACGTGGACGGATAGTCACGCGTGGTCCGCAAAATTAAGACGATATATGTGTGTGTGCGTGCGTGCGTGCGTGCGTGCGTGCGTGCGTGCGTGCGTTCGTGCTCGCTGTTAACATTAATCCAGTACAATGAGAATCTACGGAGGTCCGATCAACCTATCCCGCACTCTAGTTAATCCGCCAGTGTGTAAGTAACGTTAAATAATTTTAAAAAACATCAAAAACAGAAAGCGAGCTTAATTATCAGAAAATCTTTCATCTGTAAGTAAGGAGTAACCAGAATATAGTTTTTCGCTGACTACTGGCTGATAAATTGGGAAAATTTGGCATTCATTTCCCTAGGGGACGTATTGTTTTATAGTAATTAAATTGATCAAATCACGCCTGTCGGATCCGGGTAGCTCTGTCGGCAGAGCGTCTGACTATCAATAAAGGGATCTTGAATTCGAATCTCCGCCCGGCCTCCGTGATGATTGATATATGACATTTTATCTAATTATCATGCGTCTTTCACCGCTGATACAACTGGTAAAGTTATCAGTTATTTGCGGAGATGGGTTGTGCTCTGGTACTGGTTAGAATTATTTACTTTTAGATTTATTACGAAAAGAGCTCAGAGCTTAACTGAATCGCTCTCTAGTCAGATTCCTGGGCAGAGCCAGTACTGGGTATTGTTTTGAAAGATCATCGGGTCGTGTGTGGAGTCGAATATGCAACCTCTAGCGTGGTCGGTCAACTCTCTATCCACTGCACTACCGCATCACTCAATAACGAGTTTGTATCCCTGATTAACCATCGTTTGATATTCCGGCCCTGCTATTAAATGTACATAAATGCTTGCTTTACACTCGCAACTTTAATGAAATTCCAATTCAACAACGCTGATGTTTTGTATCATCAAAAAAATACCAATTGTAATTTACTTTAAACTTATTTATTCTATTAAGTTCTTACGTCTTAGAATAATTACGCTGGAAGTCTTCCTGGGTAGAACCAGTACTAAGCAGATGCGGAGAAGATGTCTAGTTCAAGGACCCCACACAGAGCCGTGGCAAACCCTCCGGACCTGGGTTCGATCATATATCACCGAACCACGCGCTTCAGACATTTGCACTGAGAATCGTCTCATCGTCTTTGTTTACGACTGTGTTTATTGTTTAAAAAATATCCTCAAAAATTAAAAAAAGCATTGTCGGTTTACTTAACAATGAATCGTGTTATAAGAATACTGCTTTGTGCACATATTTTGATTCAATTTTAGATTTTATTCATATCCCAATTAGAGCATATGAACCGATTTATCTGAAGCATTTATTTTCAAACCATAGTCATGTTAACACTAATATTCCAAATCGTGATTTGTTGTTGTTGTTGTTGTTGTTGTTGTTGTTGAGTTTTTAAACGCATTATTTGCTTTTAAAATCTTTCATTTCGTTATCACAAATAGCGTGGTTAGATGCTAACATAAACTTAAAAAAACACAACAAAAAAAAAAAAAAAAAAAAAAAAAAAAATCCATAACAACAACAATAAACAACTACAAAGAAAAACATATAACATCATCAATAAACAATAAAAAAGTCTTTAAAAAAAACTAAAAAATCTCTTAAATTATATATAGTTTATGGACGTCTTATCTGTTCTAGATCACGTGGTAACAAAGTTTAACTTACGGACTAATGCGGAATAAGAATCCACTTTTGTCTGAGCCCGGGCTAAACTCAGTACCGCTGCAAATATCCAGAAAATAGCGAACATCTTCAGTTCTTCGTAAACAATGGACTGACATAAAAAATGAAAAGGTTGTCGCTTTTATACATAGATGACATGCGAGTCATTTAAAAAGTCGTGATTTATAGTATTTTAATTAGTTTCGACATCCCTTTATTTAACGGTTAGTTACTGAGCATATCAACATATTACCACACAATTGGCTGTTGTCATCAAGGTTAACAACAGTGACACCTGGTGACATTTTTTCTCAAATTCTGTATAGTTAATTAATGTGAGACTATGCTAAAAGACCACTTACATATCGCTGAGGCTGCCGGTTCGAGACCTGATAAAATCAAAACGTTTTATGTAAAGGTTTGGCAGTCACTTGCAGAAAGACAGTGGCTCTATTCAGAGCCGTCATGCCCAGTTAGCTCCGTCTGTAGCGAGTACGAATATCAATCCAGGGGCCGCGAGTTTGAATCCCCGCTGTCTCCATGATTATTGATATTGTCTCTCGCCGCTGATTTAAGTTGGGGGAAGTTATCAATTACTTGCGGAGATGTCTGTGTTCAAGAACAGGTTAACCATCCAGGATTCCAGGAAAGATAGGCGTGGTTAACTGATCGTCTGTTAGCCCGCGTTTCATAAAAACGACGCTTAATATTCCAACAATATCTAAGGTCTTCAGGGAAATGAAAATGCAACCGTTTAAGTGAGGTTGAATTACAATGTACAGTTTATTATTTAGTAATGTTTTATCATGGTTACAACATAAAACATACATAAAAAATCAGTATATACAGAACCATGCCATTCTATTCAGAATTACAAGATACTATTTGCTAAAACATATTTAGCTTTTACCACTACGGTAAAGTTATTAGAAAATAAATAAATTCATCTGGTCGGTTGAAGCAAATTAGACAAAGTGTGTATTAAATCGCCCCATTGTTGCAAGAAGGTGCCAAATGTCTACTTATCTTATAAACCCTTGGTATCTTATTGCACCAATAATTCATTTTCACTCAAAAGCATAGTAAGCTGAGAGCTTTTGTGTATTACTCTTAGTTCCGTTTCGTGACCAGAACCGGAACAGGTATCGGGTCAAGCCTGAGTCGAGCTCGATACCTGTGACAAAGGCCGGCAGCATCCTATCCATAACGTCATATTGTATATTGTAAAGTTAACGAAATTAGTCAATACAATGTATTAGTATTCTTCTGTAATGCAAGATATGTAAATATTCATTCATTGTGTCATAGCAATATTGTGATTAATGGACATCGTTTGTCATTTTTGTTACTAATTAAGATTGATTCGATTTGTGACTAATACTTTCTGGGAGTTTTCCAGACATATTATTGATTCAAACGTATCTGTTAAAAATAAAATAATTCACGCCCAGTACAGATAGATATATATATATATAGAGAGAGAGAAAAAGAGAGAGAGAGAGGGGGAGGGAGGGAGGGAGGGAGCGAGGGAGGGAGGGAGAGAGGCAGAGAGAAAAGGACAGACAGACAGACAGACAGACAGACAGACAGACAGACAGACAGACAGACAGGCAGGCAGGCAGGCAGGCAGGCAGGCAGGCAGGCAGGCAGGCAGGCAGGCAGGCAGGCAGGCAGGCAGGCAGGCAGACAGACAGACAGACAGACAGACAGACAGACAAAACAAAACGTTCAAATAGAAATGACAATTAAGAAGATTCCGTTAATTTTTAAAGTTAACAAAATTAAATACTAGTAAATGTATGTACACGTTACACGTTCGCCAGCACCTCGTGGGATCTCATTATGGTGTATAATAATAATACAATAAAACTATTGTGATACGGTTTTGTGCAGCATCTTAACGTCATAGTACGCATAAATGTAGGGGCCTACCTCAGAATCAACATATTGGAAATTTATTCAAACTCAAATCATACAAGTGGTTATTTTCTATATACTTGTATATGTCACCGTTGTTAGCATGCAGTGAATGTCATACTTAGTTATTTTAAATACAAAAGACGTGATCAGTTATGAAATGAAGTGCGCTATTAATTGAAACTGTCTACTGTTGACTTTGGTTGATAAATGTGAATTAAGGAAATAGAAACATTTTAGATATATGGAATTAAAATTGACATGTTTATTGCTTTGTTAATTAATGGGGAAGTCCGTTTGAGTTGTAACCGTTCTGCAATACGACACATGCCTGTGTCTCTCTCATATTAGCTTTCTTCCATACATGCCTGCTTGCCCCCCCCCCCCCCCCCCCCCCCCTCTCTCTCTCTCCATTTCACCGGGTTCGGGTAGTTCAGTCTGTAGCACGTCTGACTATCAATGCAGGGTTCGTGAGTTCGAATCCCCAACCGGCCACAACTTCGTGATGATTGATTTACGGCAAATTGCGTCTCAATGGCATTCGTCTGTCACTGCTGATTCAAGTGGGAAAGTTACTTGCGAAGATGGGTGTGCGCGAGTACTGGTTAACCTGCTAGGATCCCAGGAACGACGGCATAAAATGACGCTGAATGTTCAAACACACATCAAACCTCTCTCCCTCAATCGGACAGAATTTCTTAGGGGTAAAAAAGAAATTACATGCGCTTCAGATTCAAATCTAGTTAAATGTTTCATATTTTAATCACAAAAGAATAGTAAGGTTTTAATGGAAAAATTTAATAGGTGAGAATTTTGAAGAAAAAAAGTTTAAAAACTTGATTTAGCAAGTCAAAAGTTATTGCAAAATATCTAAATGTTTGTCGTTTTTTGGTAACACTAAATATGCATTGAATTCCCCAGGAATTGTGATGTAAAATGTGTTTTTTCTTGATAGGTTTTCAAATATTAAAAAGTATAATCAACAACAAAATATTAATTTCCTGATGCCTAAGTAACACCTAAGCTGAAATTGTATATATAAACGGGGGGAAATGACTGAAACATGTGACCCTAACAAGGATACCTAAATACTGCAACACCTGTCACAAAATCATACCTTGAAGGTGTGTTCAAAGTAATATAAATCAGAAAAATGCCAACGAAATCTGCTTAACCCTTCGTTAAAATTCACGACATTCCTAATTTGCATTTGTTTGAGGTCTAGAAAAAAATGCAATCATTTATTTTCTGTATCACCTAATCTAAGATGTCAGAAAACTGATATATTAAACACTAAATGACAATTTAGGTCATTGTCACAGAGTAATTAAAATATATAAAACCACGAGCATATACAAAACGCTCGTAAATTTCGTCTAATTAGGCATGTTTACGGTGTTTGTTTGAGACGCTGACTGACTTACCGACGCCGATTGAATTGTAGTCCTTTTCGCTGTTTATTCGCATGTCTGTAAACAGAACACCGACGTCAATATCGGTTAAACAGTTATAATTGTAAGCCCACCATTGATTGTTTGTTCTTTATTCTATAGTAAAAAATAAAAGTTTGAAGGCGTGTCATTCATAGAAAGACTCAAATGAAAGAAGTTAAATTTACATTTTATTGTTTGTCAACTTCTGCACTACCAAAGTAGGGGTCATATAAGAGGGTTTTTTTCTGGTCAGTTTCAAGTTTCAAGTTTATTGGCATATCAGCAAAACATTGCCTATGGCCATTTACACATTCAAATTAATTTAAATATGGCATAGACATACAATTATATGAAATACAAACAAATACATACAATTATATGTAATACAATCAAATACATACATATCACATATTCAAACTGAAGCAGTCATGTTATTTATACATCTATAATTACAGAATCATTTATAATCATATCAATAATCAATCAAATTGTTTAAAGTTTCTTGTCTTAGCTTTTGAGCTTCGGTTATAAATTTCGCCAGATTACAAATACTTTTTTTATTCCTTGATGACATAATGTTTTTAAAACTATTAATATTTGGAAAAGCACTATGTTTAATATATTTACTTCTGATTGTTCTATATGTAGGACAACATAATAGAAAATGATACTCCGATTCAACCAACCTCCCATTACATACTCTACAAAAACGATTTTCCCTTTGTACATTTGTGTATCTCCCAGTTTCAATTTCTAAATTATGCGCACTCAGTCTAAATCTTGTTAAATTTTTACGGTTTGTTTCATTTGGAATAAAATCCAAGTAAAATTCATATTCAAGACATGTTTTAAATTTTCTTAAATAGTCTAATTTGGGCATATTTTGAAGAGCTGTATTCCAATTTTGTAAATACTGATCACAAATCCTTTGTTTTAACATGGGGAAATAATTTGCGTTTAAATTGTAATTCAACCAAATATCTCCAAAACCCAGCCGATTTAAAAGCATGTGCATACTACCAGCCCAACAGCTGTTATTTTGTAAAGTACATTGTTCATTAAAAACTTTAAATTGAATAGAATTGTTTTTTTTCATAACTTTTGTCCAATAGCTTATAGCACGTTGTTTACAGATAACAGATAATGGAAATCTCCCTAGTTCACCTAATACAGCTACGTTAGGAGTTTGTGGTTTAACACCTAAGATGCGTTTGCAAAACTTAATATGTAATTTATCTAATTCCTTATTTTCATAAATACCCCAAATTTCTGATCCGTATAATAAAATTGGCACAACCATAGAATCAAATAAAGATAATTTAGTTTTGATATCTAATTTAACCCTAGTGAATACTGAAAGTAAACTGTTATATGCTCTGAGTGCTTGATCTGATAATGCCTTTACAGCATGTGACATATTTCCAGTGTAATGGAATTTAATACCCAAGTAGCAGAAATTATCAACAATTTCTATTTTTTCATTATTTATAAACCATTCATGGTTATGTTGTTGTTTTCTTTTTTCAAAGATACAAATTTTTGTTTTATCTACATTTATTTTTAATCCCCATTTGGTTGAATATTGAAATAAATTATCAATTTGTTTTTGTAAACTTAGTGGATTTGTTGTAAACAATGCTATGTCATCAGCAAAAAGTAACATATATAAAGATAACTGTTCAACATCTTTGTCAGTTAATTCATTAAGATCAATAGTAGTGCTTATATCGTTAACAAAAAGAATAAACAGAAGCGGAGAGAGTGGTTCCCCTTGTTTTAAACCTAGCGATACATCAAAGAAATTTGAGAACGACAAATCATTTAACTTAACACATGATTTAACGTTGCCGTAAATTGCTTTAATTATGTTAACCATCTTACAACTTATACCGGATTGGACTAGCTTAATCCAAAGGGCATCATGAATAACGGTATCGAACGCCTTCATATAATCCACGAAAATACAATATAATTTTGATTTTTTTATCAAAACATTTTGAATTATTGAATGCAAAATAAATATACAATCTGTAGTACTATGACTATCGCGAAAGCCGAATTGTGCCTCGTTAAAAGTGTGTTCCGCCTCGCACCATTTATTTATTCTATTACGCAGGGTGAGAGAGAATATTTTTGACATTATATTTGTTAAAGTAATGCCACGATAATTAGACGGATTAGATAAATCGCCCTTTTTATGTATAGGAATAATTACACCTTTTCCCCAACAGTCCGGATAATTTCCAGTGTCGTATATATTATTAAATATTTGAACAAGATACGGTGAAATAAAGTCTTTTGAATCGATAAAAAAGTCAGCTACATTATTACTAAAATCGCAACTTTTATGGCGTTTCATTGATGAAATAGTATTTTTTATTTCAGCGATAGTAAAAGAACAATCCAGTTCAGCTATATCCAAAGATTCTCTGTCTATATTTATATCATCATCTGGGTTAAAATGGCTATGAGCTGTATTTGAGAGGTTTTTAAAATGCTCGAAAAATTCATTCAAATTAATATCAGAATAATTTTTACCTTTTTTCGTTTGATATTTTTTAATATATTTCCAAAATTTACGTGTATTACTTTTGCTTAATTTTGACAAATTTGTTTTTTCTTTTTTAAAATAAACATATTTTGCTTTTCTCTTTGCTTTCGCAAAATCATTTCTACTAGTTAGTAAACGAAATCTATTATCTTCCGTAGGATCCATTTTATAAAGTCTCTTATTGTTATAAAATAAAGTTTTAAGATTTTTACATTCATCATTAAACCAAGATGCCTTTTTAATAAGCTTACGTTTTGGGCGGCTATTAAAAGTACGTCCGTTCGTCTTAAAAGAAATGTTATATACTATTTCAGAAAAATTCTCTATACACGAGTTAATATCAATGCTGTTTGATAACAACTTCTGGGATATTTCATCAAATAGGTATTTTTGTTCCTCTAATATGTTTTGAAACACCTGTGGATCAGAGTTGTCCCATACTATTTTTTCATAAGTTAAATTATCAGTTTTATACATCTGTATATTATCAAAATTTAATGAAAAATGGATAGGACAATGGTCTGAGAACTCGGTCAAGTCAAAAACGTTCATATTATTTATACATGGAAAGTGTATACAAAGTGAAAGGGATCAGCGGTCATGTATTTATACCCCTATTTCCAAGCATTTTTTTTTTCTAAATTCACAATTCAAATATGACAATGCTGTCAAAATGTTTAAAATACATCAATAATGCCATTCAAATAAAACAATGCATTAAAATAAGAAAAAAATCCATGAAAATTAGAAAAATGCATTTTTAAAGAAGACGATTTAGAAACAATGATTGTTTATAACCACCATTATGCGACTACCCAACGTGGTCAACATTAAATAATGAATATTCATGTGTTTATTTTAAATGGTTATTTAGTTAAAATGTTCATTTTACCATGGACATTTTGAAAATAATTATTGCGTACACGTTAAAGGAGTAAAAAACTGATCATCTTGATCGCAATTAAAATGACGCTAAATAAACTAATTAATCAAAATTCATTTTATCTGCAACTAATGTGGCCTGTCTGTATATATATATTTATGGCATAATAAAAAAATATACAATAGAAAGCTGTTCACACCAATAATTTTCCTTGCGTAACACTTCATACCTTATTAATATAAATATGCATGTAAATGTAATTTGGGTTACAATTAAAAATCTGAATAAACCATTGTCGCTGAAAAACATTTTACAAAATTGAATGAATGAATGAATATATAACAAGAGGCCCAAGAGGGCCTGAGGACGCTCTACTGACTCATAGTGGCCATAGCACTTTTTGAAATTCTACTATGCAATAGAAACATCGGCCATCTTGAATTTTAGATAGAAAAAATAAATCTTTTGTATAGTCTCCTATGCAATAGAAACATCCATGTGAAGTTTCAGTTTAATTGGCCTAGTGGTTTCAGAATAAATGGGGAAAAAAAGAGAATTTTCTGTTTTCCCATAGTATCTCTATGTAAAATTCTAAGTCCCCTTACAGGGCCCCTATATATTTTAGCCCCTAAATTCTTATCTGCAATCAAACCCCTACACTTAGGGATAATTTATATCAAATATGTACAAATCTGACATACCGGTTCTTAAGAAAACAATTTTACTAATTCCCAATTTGTATTCTTTTGGGGCCCCTCCTGACCCCTTAAGACATAGGAACCCAGTCATTTTAACAAATCTTAACCTCTTTCACCTAACAATACTTTAGTGAAAATATAGGCAAAATCATTTCCATTTAAAAAAAAATAATAAAAAAATTATATTGACATGTGTCCCCTAATTGAATTCTCCGGGCAGGATCATTTTTAACCCTAGGGACACCATTTGAACAAATCTAACAGAACTATAGTTGATCATCATTACTACATAAACATTTTGAAAATCTGTTAGGCCGTTCATGAGAAGAAGATTTTTTAAGTTTTTGACTATTTTTAGTAACGGCGGCCATCTTGAATTTCAGATCGAAAAAGAAAGTCTTCTGTATAGTCTCCTATGCAATAGAAACATCCATGTGAAGTTTCAGTTTAACTGGCTTAGTGGTTTCAGAACAGATGAAAGAAAAAGAGACTTTTCTGTTTTCCCATAGTATCCTTATGTAAAATTCTAAGTCCCCTTACAGGGCCCCTATAAATTTTAGCCCCTAAATTCTTATCTGCAATCAAACCCCTACACATAGGGATAATTTATGCAAAATATGAACAATGTATGTATAAGTATTTCTTTACCCTCGCACTTTGAACTAAGTCATTTTGGCGAGCCGGATAAGATGATAATTTAAAAAACAAGATGATTACTTAAAAAATAAGGTGATTATTTAAAAGATAAGATGATTATTTAAAACTAATGATGATGATGAAGATGACGGCGATAAACAATGATTACCCACTATGGAGTTTAAACACTTATTGTTTTATAAATATAGACACTCTTATTTTTACTTAACCGGTTGTTTAATTGAATATTTTTATTTGCTTATATTGATGCAGACTTTATATGACCTTCTTCAACAACCAAATGCTAACGTTTAATTATTAAGACTCCAGGCATTCTACTCTACCCTGTGCAGTCAAAATATGAGTTAAAATATTAGTACCAAGTGTAATAGCGTTATTATGGTTCTTTACTATATGTAAAACCTATATGTTAGGCCAGACACTTTTGCTTATAGCGCAAATAAATTTGCTTGTGATATCATAAGCGTCCGACCCAACTTGAACCCTCAACAGGAATGATTCCCGCTGACTGTATATCTGTGCACACTAATTGTGCTCAGTTGCTATGGTAATATTTTATTTGTATGACAGTACCGTTAGCAACCGTATATACCAAATACAGACAGTAATTGTCAACATAAAAATATCAACAAACTAAAGTATGCCGTAAAACCAGCAACAATATTATTTTGTTGCTGGTATGGTACTTGACTTAAAAGAATATGGCTACACTGGTATTAATATTTAAGTAAATGATGTTTCATATATTAGTCTATTTTCAGTTGATTGTCTTGCATAGCTCTATATTGAATGCCTATGATACTAATAACATCGATTGACATTCCCTAAAACCATTATACAGTAGTATTTACTGTTAGTGGTGAACCATATAACCCTGTACACACGTACATTGTTATTTATATACTTTAAATATGAACAAATCTGACATACCGGTTCTTAAGAAAACAAATTTAGTAATTCCCAATTTGTTCCCTTTTGGGGCCCCTCCTGACCCCTTAAGACAGTGGAACCCAGTCATTTTTACAAATCTGAACCTCCTTCACCAAACAATGCTTCTGTGAAGATAAAGGCAAAATCATTTCCATTTAAAAAAAATAAATAATAATAATAATATTATAATGACATGTGTCCCCTAATTGAACCCTCGGGGCCGGGTCATATTTAACCCTAGGGGCACCATTTGAACAAATCTAATAAAACTATAGTTGGTCATCATTACTACATAAACATTTTGAAAATCTGTTGGGCCGTTCATGAGAAGAAGATTTTTTAAGTTTTTGACTATTTTTAGTAACGGCGGCCATCTTGACTATCAGATGGGAAAAAAATCTTCTGTATAGTCTCCTATGCAATAGAAACACCCATGTGAAGTTTAAGTTTAACTGGCCTAGTCGTTTCGGAACAGATGAAAGAAAAAGAGAATTTTTTGTTTTCCCATAGTATCCCTATGTAAAATTCTATGTCCCCATACAGGGCCCCTATAAATATTAGCCCCTAAATTCTTATCTGCAATCAAACCCCTACACATAGGGATAATTTATGCAAAATATGAACAAATTTGACATACCGGTTCTTAAGAAAACAAATTTAGTAATTCCCAATTTGAACCCTTTTGGGGCCCCTCCTGACCCCTTAAGACAGTGGAACCCAGTCATTTTTACAAATCTGAACCTCCTTCACCAAACAATGCTTCTGTGAAGATATAAGCAAAATCATTTCCATTTAAAAAAAAATAAATAAAAAAATATTATAATGACATGTGTCCCCTAATTGAACCCTCGGGATGGGGTCATATTTAAACCTAGGGACACCATTTGAACAAATCTAACAAAACTATAGTTGGTCATCATTACTACATAAACATTTTGAAAATTTGTTAGGCCGTTCATGAGAAGAAGATTTTTTAAGTTTTTGACTATTTTTAGTAACAGCGGCCATATTGAATTTCAGATCGAAAAAAAAAATTATCTGTATAGTTTCCTATGCAATAGAAACACCCATGTGAAGTTTCAGTTTAATTGGCCTAGTGGTTTCAGAGAAAGTGCTGCTAACAGACGACAGACGACAGACGTCAGACGACAGACGACAGACGACGGACGACAGACAACGCGCCATCGCATAAGCACTTCTGGCCTTTGGCCAGTAGAGCTAAAAATGAGCTGGACAACTGTTCAGAAACGATGTTGTCCTCACTGACATAATGAACACTTTAAAGTCAGAATACTAATAAATGTCTTAATGTAGAAGATTTAATGATTCTGAAAGACAAGAGACAGACAGACAGACAGACAGACAGACAGACAGACAGACAGACAGACAGACAGACAGACAGACAGACAGACAGACAGACAGACAGACAGACAGACAGACAGACAGACAGACAGACAGACAGACAGACAGACAGACAGACAGACAGACAGACAGACAGACAGACAGACAGACAGACAGACAGACAGACAGACAGACAGACAGACAGACAGACAGACAGACAGACAGACAGACAGACAGACAGACAGACAGACAGACAGACAGACAGACAGACAGACAGGCAGGCAGGCAGGCAGGCAGGCAGGCAGGCAGGCAGGCAGGCAGGCAGGCAGGCAGGCAGGCAGGCAGGCAGGCAGGCAGGCAGACCGATATACAATTTAGTGTTGCTTGCAAAATTCCAGATTATCCCAAAACAGATGAGCGTCATGTCTGGTAACGTTTACATTTAGAATGAAGCGTAATTGTTTGAAGGGTAATCTGGAATGGTGTAGATCGTACTGGTCTAGATATCCTCAGATACCCAGATGGTCGGTGAGAATTATAAAATCTACATATGTACCCAAAATTGACACCAAAAAAATCACTTTTTCGGTAAAAATTTGGACAATGGTCAGAGTATACGTTACTTTTATAGGTGACATAAAAAGTAGCCATAAATTGAATAGTTGATTAAATATACATATTGTCACTTTTAACTCACCATAACTTTTACTACATATTTGTCAGTTTTAAATGGGAATCACATGACACGTTCTTCATTCATGTTACTTTCTGTAGAATCAAATATATTTACAATGTTTTGCACGAATCGATTAAAGTATAGAAAAATACTAACCCCAATCCAGATCGCGACACACCTATCGGAAAACTGTTTCTTCGCCACAACTGCTCCCCTCGCAACCGGTTAACGGATGTATGAGGGGGAGTTTTGATTCTAGGTCAACTGAGATTCCTTCGTCTCAGACATGACAACTTCTGCTCCCAAGAAAAAAAATAAAATTAAGTTGGATTATGGTGACACTAGGTGATTAATACTTTGAACTTCCTGCGGTAAGGTGAAATGAAGAAATATGAGTACTCCGTTTGATGTTACTAGAATAGCTTCAGATAGCAGTGAGCAATTCTTCTCTTTTCTTCGTCTTTAAACGTGCTTGTTGGCAGCTCTTCTATTGTGTTTAACGTAGATCTATATAAGTATAAGATAGAATGAAAATAATTTGATACAGTTTATGTAAATGTGTCTCCATCGAGATGTAATGTCTAGTTGTAAATTAATCTTTACAAGGATAAAATAATGAAATATTAAACGAAAGATTAATGGAAATACATCTTAATATGTGCATCTAATTTAAACGCCGTGTACGAGTGATCTAAAAGTCTGTTGACCGAAAATTCAAATAAAAGTATGCTGAAAATGCAAATCTCTGGGTTGAAACATTTCCTGGACATTTCTGAAGATAGCTTTGCTTGTTGTGAAAATTGTGGATAGCCGTATTAAAGGTCGTTTTGTTAAGAAGTCATTGACTATTTGCGAAGTAAGTTTGTTGAGCGAATTTAAATCAAACGTTACTTGCGATTACGCACCACTAAATCAGTCTAACGTGGAGTGAGTGGTGGTTCAGCGGTAGAGCATCGAACTTAGGATCGTGGGGGTGGGGGGTTCGATCCTCCACTACAGATTTGTGTGGTATCCTTGAGCAAGACAATTGATTGATTGATTGATTGATTGATTGAATATTTAGCGTCATTTTTATGCCATCGAGGGCTAACAGACGATCAGTTAACCTAACTACTATTTCCTGGGATTAACCAGTCTTCGAGCACACTCTGCAAGACAATTCATCCAATATATGCTTAGTACTGTTTGTTCCAAGGAAGATTTCGAGCGTGATTGGTCCGAGTTGTAATAACGTGTTTCACAATCGACGTAGAATAAATAAGAATAGATACGTTTTAATTAAACTTAACCTCTAGCGGTCGCCATATTTGAATGCATGTAAATGGCATTTATATGAAATACCTGGACAATAATTGTTTTGTTAGACAACATCATAACCTAAATTACAAGGTTACAAGGTAGACGAAACACACTCGTTGCGCATATTCGAGATTACGTGACACTATCGGTGTTTGGAATCCCCTTCACCTGGCCCAATGAACAAAATCACGGATTAACCAACCGTTTGTCTGTCCCTTGTACCTAAGGTGAAGCAAATGGGCGTAGGGGCATTTCAACATTATTTTGCTTTGGGGATGAGGGGTAAATAAACAGTACTAGTACTTTACCACTATTCGCCCTGTGTCCGTTACGCCCCATGCGTCTCTAACAGGTTTTGACATCGTCGTTAGTGCCTCTCTCTGTCTCTCTCTCTCTCTCTCTCTCTCTCTCTCTCTCTCTCTCTCTGTTAATGCTACACCTTTGTTTGGGACCCCTATTTGTGACTTAACATTAGTCGTCATACCAACAAAGACAGTTAGTATTTAAAATATGTTAAAAGAAGATTAAAAGAAATAGTGACGTTCCATTTGTTAGGTTTAAAAATAAAAACTTACTATGAAGTTATGGTGAGGTGTGTTCAATTCTGCTGATTGAAGAATCGAACTGTTCTGTGTTGGGTGGTGATATAGGGATATCAGAAGCTAATAAATTCCAGTAAAAAACTATTCTGGTGAAAAACGACAATTTGTAATAGTGAGTAGTTGCGTCAATTACATGTAATTTCAAAGCAAGTGAGTGTGAATGTCGGGATTGTCTGTTCGTCCGCGTCATGTAGTCTTCTAGAGGGATAGCTACAAGGTCGTTAGTAATCATGGTCAGTCTGTAGCCGTGCTTTGTCCAGCAGCTGCCCGGCGATGGACGCCCTCAGTCTGATTTACAAGAGTTTCAATATAAGGTGGCCAGACACTTGAGCAGTACTCCAGTTGAGGGCGGTCAATGGTTTTATAGGCCATCGACTTTTAATCCTCTGAATGTACCTTAATATTTCTTCTTAAAACTCTAATCTGGTTTAATTTTTAGTGATGTTGTCGATGTGTAAGTCCCATGTTATGTCCTCTGCCATGTTGATGCCTAAATATTTTGCAGTAGAGGTTGACTCTAGTTTAGTGTTATGCAAGCAATAGGTTGTGTCGCTGTGTTTCTTTGATCTTGGGGATGTGTATACCTTGACATTTTGACGGGTTAAACTCCATGTCCCTCTGTTTGTTCAAGAGTGCATCTATCTATCTGACTAAAAATATAATAAAATAACTGAATTTTGTTCAAAAGTGCAAAACATAGAAGCCTAGTTTCAGGGCTCACGTTTAATAAAAAATTACCCGGGGACATTATTTTGTAGACTTGTTACCATTAGATTGCTTTGGTTAAATAATTTGTGCTATTCACTTTTTTGGTGAAAACTGAGGCCAGTTTGCCTCAGAGCTGGAAAGGTTTACACCTCTGATGACCTTTTCTGATGTAAAGATCTGGGTATTTCTACAGGTAAATGTAGGTGACACATCGTCATAACCTGTTGGTCATTTGTTTCAACTATTTTAAGACAAAGTTACATACCAGACATGAAATATCAAACAAAGCGTGACCTTGACCTTTGAATTAAGGTTCGGTGTCTTAACACGACACGTCGTCACATTATGTTGATCAACTGATTAATTGAGCCAAGTGTTTTTAAAATATATCTATGTATGATAAAGTAACAGACTGGACTTAAAATTTGAAACAGATTCGTAGTGTTGTCAAACAAAATCAAAGTGCGACCTTGACCTTTGAGGTACGTGTCTGGTTCTTACGTGCTATACGTCGTCATGTTATCTTGCTCCTTTCAGCCAAATTGAAAACAAAGTTACAGACCAGATGCGAATTATCAAACAAATTGAAAGTGTGACCTTGACCTTTGATGATAAGGTTTTAAGTCTTACACGCGACACTTCATCATGTCATGATGATCAACGCAGCCAATTTATTTGTTTTATTTATACATAGGTATTAAAGTTATAAACTGGACATGAAATCTCCAACGGACTGAAAATGTTGTCAAACAGAGTTAAATTGTGACATTGACCTTTGAAGTGAGAGTCTGGGTGTTACGCGCGAGCGACACGTTGTCATGTTATGTTGATTAGAATAGCAAGTGTTTATAAAATCCATCTATGCTTGACAATGTTACAGGCTGGACACGAAATCTCACACAGACTCAAAATGTTGTCAAATAAACTCAAAGTGTGACCTTGATCGCTAAAATGGGAGCCTAGGGGTTACGCGCGACACATCGTCATGTAATGTTGATTATTTGCAGCAAGTATGTCCATCTATGCATTACAAAGTTGCAGGCCGGACACGAAATCTCACACAGACTCAAGTGTTATCAAACAAACTCAAAGAGTGACCTTGACATTTGAGGTATGGGTATGGGTCTTACGCGCGAAGTGTCGTCATGTCATGCTGATGAACTGAGCCAAGTGTTTTTTATCCATAGGTGACAAAGTAACGGAACGGACACGAAATCTCAAACAGACTGAACGTGTTGTCAAAGTTAAATTGTGACCTTGACCTTTGAAGTTGGAGTCTGGGTGTTACGCGCGACACGTCGTCATGTTATGTTGATCATATATAGCAAGTATTAACAAAATCCATCTATGCATAACAAAGTTACAGGCCAGACACAAAATACCGGACGGAAGGACGAACAGACAGACGTACCTATGAGACGGACGTTATGGGGTTAGGTTTGTATCTGTTATAAAAACTTTCTTTTCATAAAACAAAACCTATTTTCTTTCTAACCCTAATGTCACAAACCTTGAGTACCAACCCTAATGACACTAAAAAAGAAACGAAAATTGTTTAAAAAAAAAGTAAAAGAAAAATTTGTTAAAAATGAAAAAAAAAAAAGGAAATAACCCCAAAATGGCATTCTATACAGATATGACTTATGGGGTTAATGATTTTAACTCACAAATTCAACTCAACCCCATAATGGCATTCTGTACTCACAACTCACTCCATACTGTACCATGGACATGTACGGACAGACGGACGGACGGACATTGCGATTACTTTATGCCACCCCAAATATTTGTTGGGGCAACAAAAGTGACAAACATAAAGTTGACATTATGTTTGTCTTTTTTTCTTCTTTTTTTTTTGTAATATATGATGGATTGAACATAGATTTGAAGAAAAAGAAGAAAAGAAATCAGATGGGGCAGTAGCAATGCCAGCGACTCGCGGAAAGATATTTATCAAAATCACGCGACAAAATTCACACTTTGACAAAAAATTTGTGAAAAAGCACATGCTTTCTAAAAATCGTGAAAATAGTAGTTTTAACTGAAATATCGATCAATTTGTCATTTTCATCCGATAAAAGGTAAGACAGAGATTCTTTTAATACCACCAACTTCTTTTAGGGAAACACATTTAACATTGCTATACACCGCGTCACATCACTATTGCACAATATGCTAAAACAACAACAAATCCTAGTTTGTGAGAACGCAGAACCCTGATTGAATATTTAGCATAATTTTTATGCCATCGAAGGGTAACAGACAATCAGTTAACCTAACCAGAGACACATGTCTCTGACCTAACCACTGTTTCCTGGGATCCTGAACGGTTAACCAGTACTCATGCACACCCCATCTCCGCAAGTAACTGATAACTTTCCCACTTGAACCAACGGTGAGAGACTTATGATAATGAGACACAATGTCGTATATCAATCATCACAGAAACTGTTGCCGGGCGGGCATTAGAACTCACGACCCCTGGATTGATAGCCAGACGCGCAACATAAACATGAACAATAACTGTTCGGCTGACCAGCTTTTTCTAAAAAAAAGAAATATGTCAAACTAGTACACAGAAGCCCCTACTGACAATATGTGCTGGTTTGATTAGAATCAGATGAAAACTGTATAAGGAGTTGAAGCCACAAGGTACATCTGTATATGAAATATTTTTAAGTCATAAAAAGGGTGCATAACTCCTTAAATAATAATCTGAGTGAAAATCCTGACGATATGCGCTTGTTCGGATAATGGTGATGATATGTAGCAAGTTTGATTAGAATCAGATAAAAACTGTTGTAGAAGTTGAGGTCACAAGGTACATATGTTTGTTTGGACGGACAGTTCAAACACTATGTTCTCTGGATCTTCAACCTGTTGGGGCATAATAAACACTTCAAATGCTTTAAAATACATACATTTTTAAAAATCAAATAAATAACCATCAACCCTTTACTCCATAGATATGCGTTTTCCTGCACCAATCACAGAAGGTCTTTGAAAACAGTGCAGGAAGAGTTCAGATTGCTCGTAACAAGCAGTTCAGATTACTCGTAACAAGCAATCTGAACACTTCCTGCACTGTTTTCAACTCCGTCAATTAATATAAACATAATTCACCCAATAATTCAAAAGCCTTCTATATTAGGTGTCCAAAGGCGTCTATATTAGGTATCCAAAGGTGTCTATATTAGAGGTGTCCAAAGGCGTCCATATTAGAGGTGTCCAAAGGCGTCTATATTAGAGGTGTCCAAAGGCTTCTATATTAGAGGTGTCCAAAGGCTTCTATATTAGGTGTCCAAAGGCTTCTATATTAGGTGTCCAAAGGCATCGATATTAGAGGTGTCCAAAGGCTTCTATATTAGAGGTGTCCAAAGGCTTCTATATTAGAGGTGTACAAAGGCTTCTATATTAGAGGTGTCCAAAGGCTTCTATATTAGAGGTGTTCAAAGGCTTCTATATTAGAGGTGTCCAAAGGCTTCTATATTAGAGGTGTCCAAAGGCTTCTATATTAGAGGTGTCCAAAGGCGTCTATATGAAGTTAAGGGTTAAAACAGCATTGATGTCTTACTGTAGTATATGCTATGCAAGTTTTTACTTTACTCATCTGCAACAAGAAGTCAAAGACCTTATGAACCGTTATGAACACGCACACAACATTTTAGCGCAAATTGTGTTACCATGACTAAAAAAGGGGCACAACTGTGTAGTGAGATGTCCCGCTCACCCCCACATTGATGGTAAACTGAAAATAATGACAAAACACATGAGATAAATAAGTTTATTTGTACATGTCACTATATTCAAAATGCTTCAGACATTAAAATTCTTCCTAGTACAAACGTAGGCCTTGAGACTACCATTACGTCTCAGCATATAATAAAAGCTTGAAATACCCATAGACAAGTACATGTAATATATAAAACAAAAATTTAACTCTCAAATAAAATATGATCTTTATAATACACTGTGTAATTTATTATAAATTATAAATCTGTATAAAATACACATAAGTGATTTAAACTAAATGCTCAAAACAAATATCAGTTATATGATGCAAACAGGGGACGATTTAATTCCGTTTGGTCAAATTCTCCATTGCTAAACAATGACACAGGTGGTCAAAATCCTCACTATAAAACTAACAAGGTTTATAAAATACCCTTCATCAAATTGAGGGATAAACAAAATCCCCTTCATTTGGTAGTCAAAATCCCCTTCATTTGGAAGTCAAAATCCCCTTCATTTGGTAGTCAAAATCCCCTTCATTTGGAAGTCAAAATCCCCTTTATTGGATAGTAAAAATACCCTTCATTGGATAGTCAAAATCTCCTTCATTTGGTAGTCAAAATCCCCTTCAATTGGTAGTCAAATCCCCTTCATTTGGTAGTCAAAATCCCCTTCAATTGGTAGTCAAATCCCCTTCATTTGGTAGTCAAAATCTCCTCTATGGGTAGTCATAATCACCTTCATAGGTAGTCAAAATCTCCTTCATGGGTAGTCATTATCCCCTTCATTTGGGTTGTCAAAATCCCCTTGATGGGGAGTCAAAGCTCCCTCTATAGATAGTCAAAATCCCCTCTATGGGTTATCATAATCCCCTTCATGGGTAGTCAAAATCCCCTTCATTTGAGTTGTCAAAATCCCCTTCATGGGGAGTCAAAGCCCCCTCTATAGGTAGTCATAATCCCTTCTATGGGTAGTCAAAATACCCTTCATGGGTAGTTAAAGCTCCCTCAATGGGTAGTCAAAATCCCCTTCGAGGGTAGTCATATTCCCCTTCATGGGTAGTCGAAATCCCCTCTATGGGTAGTCATAATCCCCTTCATGGGTAGTCATAATCCCCTTCATGGGTAGTCATAATCCCCTTCATGGGTAGTCAAAGCTCCCTCTATGGGTAGTCATAATCTCCTTCATGGGTAGTCAAAATCCCCTTCATGGGTAGTCAAAGCTCCCTCTATGGGAAGTCAAAAAACCCTTCATGGGTAGTCATATTCCCCTTCATGAGTAGTCAAAATCCCCTCTATGGGTAGTCATAATCCCCTTCATGGGTAGTCAAAGCCACGCCCCCTCTATAGGTAGTCATAATTCCCTCTATGGGTAGTCATAATCCCCTTTATGGGTAGTCATAATCCCCTCTATTGGTAGTCATAATCCCCTTCATGGATAGTCAAAATCCCCTTCATGGGTAGTCAAAGCTCCCTCTATGGGTAGTCAAAATACCCTTCATGCAGATATACATGTATTACATTAGAGCAAATGAACTGTGAAGTGACCAGTGTGAACATTTGAGCACAGGGGATTATGGCTACCCATGAATACTATTTTGACTACCCTGTCATATCTGCCATAGGGATTATCACAGCCTATTAAGGGGATTGTGAACATCTTGTTATTTCTATTGAGGAGATTCTGAACACTAGGTCATTTTTGAGACATGTGGATTTTGACCAAGGGAATTTTGAAATTCACTCGATGCAAACGGGAGGGTATATGTCCTGCTCACTCAAGACCTACACAAGAAACACAGCACATAAACATATAGACTAAAATTAGACTAGAAATATGTTCATATTTCCATAGTTTCTCATCTTTATAATTGAATATTTAGCATCATTTTTATACCATCAACGGCTAACAGATGACCAGTTAACCTAACCACTGTTTCCTGGAATCGTGAAAGGTTGACCAATACTCTAGCACATCCTATCTCCGCAAGTAAAAGATAACTTTCCCACTTGAATCAGAGGTGAGAGACAGATGATAATGAGACACAATGTTGTATATCCATCATCAGAAACTGTTGCCATGCGGGGATTCAAACTTATGACCCCTTGATTGTTAGTCAGGCGCGTTACCGACTGAGCTATTCGGGTACATCCCATATGTATAATATAATAAGTCAACTTGTATTTCAATATTTTTTTTTTGAACTCTTCCTATCATGAAATCAATTTTACAATGTGTAAACTTACATGATGGATCAAACTGCAATAAAAACAACATATTCATTTCATACGTCACCAAATTTTAAGCAGGAAACCTATTTTAGCCTAACCTAGGTGCATTGTCCAAGTTAGGCAACCTCTTTTCCAAATACTATTTTGACATTTTTAAATAGATATCCATTTGGCAATGCAGGGATCAGTAAGTATATATAGGCACGATATATTGGGGGAAAAATGGGACTAAATATATTAAAAATCCTGATATACTCCCTTTAAAATATATGTAGCTTCTTACGTACAAAGTTTCATAAATATCTTCAAATGATCAAAGTTGATGAGATAAATATTGACTAAAAGTGTGAACATAAGAAAATATCGCATTTAATGCTGTTTCTGTCTTTAATACTGATCTAAAAACAATTTCTTAGAACACATGTTCAGTGACAAATACACAAGACATTAAACCCGTCAAAATCAATCTGGAATCATATTTAAAATGATTCTGAATATAATCTGTTAAAACTAAAATAATATCTGTGCAATGTGGTTAAATAGGTATAGAATAAATATATAATTAGTATAATTTTATTCTGTATAAAAAAGGAGGCTGAGGTAGGAATATGGCAAGCTGTTCTGGAAAATGCCCATTGTATTGTATACAATGTCATGTAAAATACAGGTGGAAGCATAAGGACTAGTGCTCATAAATCAGATCCAAGATTGGACGGTAATGGGTTTAATCCCCTGCCATGACAATGTGTTGTGTCCTTAAGCACGACACTTAAACCGCACATGCTTAGTACTGCATGGGCCGGGGTTATAAAACATGTTTCCATGCCTAACGCAAGATTTCTTATTCAATTGAAAAACAAATGCACTCATTATAAATAAATTTCTACCCCAAAAGTGCAGAAAATAAATGCCATACTTGTAAATTGCTACCCCAAATGTGCATTTGTACTTTCAAATTCAAGGCTAGGTCAAGAAATTGTGTTTGTGCAGGAATTATGAACTTTTATAACCTCAAAGCAAGACTCCGAGCATGATTTTGTACAAGTTGGGTGAATTATGTTTATATTAACTGACAGAGTGGAAAACAGTGCAGGAAGTGTTCATATTGCTCGTTACGAGCAATCTGAACTCTTCCTGCACTATTTTCAAAGGCTTTCTGTGATTGGTGCGGGAAAATGCATATCTATGGAGTAAAGCGTTAAATAAATTATAAAGATCAAATGTATTTCATCTTCCATTGACAACAATGAAGAGCTAAGAAGTACCAGAATGCAATTCAACAGTACAAGGAATTGTTTTGCTGGTGTGATGTCATACTGTTTCACCTGACGTTTGCCAATAAATTATTCACCATTTTGACATCACTCTTTCCACAATGATTTAACATTGTGATTTGATACTACAATCCACTTTTAAGTGAGCGGAACTCGAAACTATGACCTTAGCGATGAGAAGTAATTAAAGTTCATATTTCATGAATGTTTAACTGATAAAGTTGACTTTTCATATTTATATATTTAATGTCCTTGATTTACACCACAATGCCCTGTTTTGCAATTATCTATCAGCAACATGCTGCATCCTTAAGTTAAAATTCATGAACAAAACATTGATAGTTACACCTCTTGCTTCATGACGTTCATAAACACAATAGCATAATAAATATAAATTACTATACCTTATATATCAATTAAGAGTTTTGAATATTTACAACATTTCACAAACAATCGGTAACAAACAAAATCTTCTGCACTACATGTACTTAAAATTTTTAATGGGCCAGGCCCAATTAGCTTAGACATAATGCGTCTGATTATCAATTCAGGGGTCGTGAGTTTGAATCCGCGCGGGGCAACAGTCTCCGTGATGATTGATATACGACATTGTGTCTCATTATCATTCGTCTCTCACCACTCATTCAAATGGGAATGTAATCAGTTACTTGCGGAGATGGTGTGTGCTCTAGTACTGGTTAACCTTTCAGTATCCCAGGAAACTGGATAGGTTAACTGATCATTTGTTAGCCCTCGATGGCATAAAAATGACACTTAATATTCAATCAATCACTTGCTTCAATGTTTCAAGCCATCAAAGCATGAGGTAACAAAGCCCCGCCTCATAGCCAATGGAAACTGAGTATCATGAAACACAAGTTTGCGCTTCAAAACAAAAATTTTGGAACGTCTCATTGACCACGGTGCAGATTACATTACATTATTTCAACTATGTATTTTGATATTTTTACAAACCTAATAAATAATTTTCTAAAATCATCGTTCAGATACGATCTCTGATATCATTCCAGTTTACATAGGAAATTTCGGGGAGCAGTGGATCAAATCAAATTGGTACAAACAAACATACATTGTAGAGATATTATCACTATGATTATTTGATTGACAGCTTTGACAGCTGAATGGTGGAACGGCAAAGTTTCTTTAACTTGTTATGCAAGGCGTAGTAAAACATTTAAGCCTTTTGCTCTAGGCCATCCTTAAAAAATGTTTGTTTGCTGACCCAGTATTTTTCATGTGGGTAGGTAGGTAGGTAGCTATTTTTTTTTTGTACCAAATTTTTATTTTGCAGTCATTCTAAAGAAAAATGGACATAAATCATGAAAAAAAAGTACACGCTTTAAAAGTCAATAAAATGTTTGGATAACGACAATTTTGAGTTATAAGTAGGAGCATGGCAAACAATTTATTTTTTAAGGATGGCTTTATACACAAAAAATTGTTACATCCAATCAAACGTGTCAAGCATGTGGACCAAGCTATTTGCACCATAATATTCATTAATGATATAATTTGTCTTACCCCGACATAAGATCATTGTTCTGTAGCACAGAACAGACCCAATTAGCAAGGTGAGAAAAAATATCACTGCAGCACATATACTCAACACTAAAAATAGCCTGGCTCCTGTTTAACCAACATATACTCAACACTTAAAATAGTTTGGCTCCTGTTTCACCAACATATACTCAACACTAAAAATATTCTGACTCCTGTTTCACCAACATATACTCAACACTAAAAACATTCTGGCTCTTGTTTCACCAACATATATTCAACACTGAAAACATTCTGGCTCTTTTTTCACCAACATATACTCAACATTAAAAATAGTCTGGCTCTTTTTTCACCAACATATACTCAACACTAAAAATAGCCTGGCTCCTGTTTAACCAACATATACTCAACACTTAAAATAGTTTGGCTCCTGTTTCACCAACATATACTCAACACTAAAAATATTCTGACTCCTGTTTCACCAACATATACTCAACACTAAAAACATTCTGGCTCTTGTTTCACCAACATATATTCAACACTGAAAACATTCTGGCTCTTTTTTCACCAACATATACTCAACATTAAAAATAGTCTGGCTCTTTTTTCACCAACATATACTCAACACTAAAAATAGCCTGGCTCCTGTTTAACCAACATATACTCAACACTTAAAATAGTTTGGCTCCTGTTTCACCAACATATACTCAACACAAAAAATATTCTGACTCCTGTTTCACCAACATATACTTAAATACTAAAAAATCTAAGAAATGCAGCCTGGTGGAGGCATGGTCCAGTAGTAGAGCACCAAACCCATGATCAGAGGGTCATGGGTTCGATCCTCTGCCCCGGCTATGTGTGGTGTTCTTGAGCAAGACACTTTTCCACATATGCTTAGTACTGGTTCTACCCAGGAGGACTTTGAGCGTGATTTGCCTAAGTTGTAAGAACTTGTTTCACAATCAAAGTAAAATAAATAAGTTTAAACTAGCAGCCAGGTGATCATGATTTTAGACTGGTTTCATTAAAACTTAGATATTGATTGTAAACTAGATAAATAAACAGTCAAAATTCAGTTACGTTTTCAAGTATTTAAAGGGATATCAGGAAAAATGCTATTAATGTCTTAAAAATAATAAAATGATTATAAAAATGGATAAAAAGCATCTCATTATCATTAATAAGTAAAATCCGAATGGTTTGATATGTCAAATCCACCAAAATGTGACAAAATCTATATTTAAATTTGAGTAGTAAACTTGGAACAAAATGCCCATTCTAAAAATAGACAGTATTTAAATCTGTTTGATGACCTTTGCATTGTCATTCTGACTCTTTTCTAAGATGAATCAATTTTTACTACGTGTAAACCTGTATGATGGATCAATATTTTATTTTGGCATGTTCAAATATATATCTTTTTGGCAATATAGGGTAAGTAAGTATATAAGCAGGATATATTGGAAACAAATATTTTAAGACAATAATAAATTTTTGAAAAATCCTGATATATGTAATACATGTACTATATAAAATGTTGGTGAAACGTAAGCCTGATATGATTTAGTCAATTAGTTAAAAACAAATATACAATTATTACACAACTATAATGACTGTTTAAGCTTATATGGTGGTCTCTGTTTTAACCTTTGGGGCCTCTTGTGTTGAAAGCTTCCAAGGAAAACCGACAGACAGATCTGGTCAAGTTTCTTTCTTATCACATGTATAATCTTTTGCTCCTTTTTTAATTTGCTTTTAATCTAAACATGTCATTGAGTCACTTTATACTTTTTTCATTAATTCTCCGATTACTTTGGTTTCTGATGACTGCCTGTTAACTTCTCAGAAGCCTGCAAGTCTAAATTTGCTTCCTTAATCCATTTTGATCAATATACCCTGACTACAGTATACCATACATGTGGTAAATTGGTTTTCACAAATAATTATCACAGCTCTTTTAAACAATAGCATGTTCCCTCAATGGTAAATCTCTCTCAATCCTCGAAAACTCGAATCTGGAGAGATCTATTGTCTGATAACTGCCATATTTGATGAGTTCAGATATCGCACGACCTATACCTACACCTTGCTGGACTCCATGACCACTCATGCCATTGGCCATGATAAAGTTGGGGTGATATGGATGCTGACCTATTATGAGATTCTGATCTAACGTGTTGTAGTCATAATAGCCCGCCCAGGCACTCTTTAACTGTAAAAAATAAAATAAATAATAAAATTGTGTCTGCAAACAAGAATGCCACCACTATTGATTGGCCCGAAACCATTTTTTTTCTAATGAAAATTAAGTAAACAAGAGCTGTCAATAAGATAGCGTGCTCAACTATTCGAATATTTGCCACAAAAGTACAAATTTGATTGAGACTGATGACAAATCGAAGCAAACAAAAGTTATCTAACTTTCTAAGTTGAGAACTGCAATACCTTGTATGAAGTTTCAGCCAAATAAATGTAGTGGCTGCTGATTTATAGAATTTCTAAGTCAAACAAAGGCCATAAATTGCAAAAAACTGGAAAGATTTACCCGACTTGATTAATTTAGTTGGTTTCATGACAACAAAACCATACGTAAAGTTTTAATCAAGTACATTGAGTGGTTGTTGTGATATGGATTTGGATGATACTTGCACGCAAACATCTAACCAAAATTTCTAAGTCAAAGAAGGGGAATAATTTGCATAATATTCACGTAAGAGTTATCTAACTTAGTTATTGTAGTAGGTTTGATGATTGGAAAGTCTTGTGTAAAGTTTCAAGTCAATATATGCAATGATTACTTAGATAGGGACTTGCACGCAAAACTTTCACCAAGGTGTGACGCCGACTCCAAGCAGGGTAGAACACCTCTTTTTATTCTTTGGATAGTTGCGCTAAAAAGGGGCTTTAACTCCTGTAAAATTTTGACTGACAATGACAGATATCAAACTTGACCTGTATTTTTATAACTATACAGGTAAAAATGAAATATTATTTGAATACATATACCTCTTTAGAAGTTATTGGTCGCACACATTTTTTTTTACCTCAGAAGCATGAAAAGATATGACAAACTAATTGACAGACAGGGGTAACACTAATCCAAATTTTAACCAATATTAAATGAGGTATTTTCATTTTCCCATGGTATACCTATGTAAAACTCAGTCCTTTTACATAATACCTATAATACTAGACCCTTGTTTTGTACACACTTCAAACCCCAACTTATAGAAATAATTTACATCAAATATGAACAAATTTGACTGACCAGTTGTTGAGAAGAAGATTTTTTTTAAAATCATTATTCTAACAATCCTCCTGGCCCCTTATGGAAATTCAATCCCTTATATTGAACCATTTTTTATTTTCTAAGGATAGATGATGCTTTAGATCTCCAAATGAATGAAAAAAATTTATTTTTTTTCCATTTCCAACGGTATCCCGATGCAAAATTCAGTTTTCTTACAGGCACCTTATAAATACTAGCCGCATGATTTATATAAAATTTCAAACCCTTGTTCATACAGATAATTTATTACAAATATGAACAAACCTGAATTTCAGATCAAGCATTTTTTTTGTTTTTTTAGAAATTCCCAATTTGTATCCTTATGGGGAGCTTCGTGACCCCTTAAGACAGTGGAATCCAGTCATGCTAACAAATCTTAATCTCCTTGACCCGTTAATGTTTATGTGAGAATTTAAATGAAACCCCAACTTAATCTATATTAGGCCATAATAAATTAATTGCTAGATTATCATCCCCGCCCGCCCCCTAATTTTCATGCCGCCATGACCATTTTTATTTTCATAAAAGAAAAAAATAACTCCTCCCGCCCTCCCGGTTTTTAAGAAAAATTTGGATGCTAATCTACCAATTAATTTATAATGGCCATATAATCACATGCATACCCATAATCACATGTATACCTAACTGAGTCCTGTGGAGCGCATGGTATAGTGGTAGAGCATTGATCCTATGATCCAAGGTTTGTGGGTTCGATCCTCCGCCGCTGCTGTGTGTGGTGTTCTTAATCAAAACACTTTTTCCACAAATGCTAAGTACTTGGTTCTACCCAGGAAGACTTTGAGCATGATTTGTATAAATTGTAAGTTGTATTACCATTGTATTTCAGTCGGAATTAGCATGGTGTAATTGATGCACAAATACATGGTCAAAGTTTGGAAAAACGTAACGAGCTCACAAACACTTAGCAATTTAGTTGAGATTTTCCATCTATTATTATACCGCAAGTTTTTAATGAATCTGGTTGAAAATATCAATTATAAATTTGGGAGTTATATCAGACCGTGTTATAATGGGACCCGAGTGTAACTTTTTTCATAATCTAAGTAAAATAAATAAGTTTAAATTAACTGAATCCTTAAAGGCTGGGTCACTTTAAACCATATGGACACCATATGTGTAAACCTGAGTAAACTACAAGTATATTAGCGATCATTTGTAATTTATTTATTTTAAAAATTTGTTTGGCAGTTCAGGAGAATTTTTTTATTAATTTTAGTTACAGTGACTGTCTTGAACTTTAGATTGATTGATTGATTGATTGATTGATTGAATATATAGCATCATTTTTATGCCATCGAGACCTAACAGACGATCAGTTAACCAAACCACTGTTTCCTGGGATCCTGCAAGGTTAACCAGTACTCGAGCACACCCCATCTCCACAAGTATCTGATAACTTTCCCACTTGAATCAAAGGAGAGAGACGAATGATAATGAGACTCAATGTCGTATATCAATCATCATGGAGACTGTTGCTGGGTGGGGATTCAAATTCACAACCCCTGGATTGATAGTCAGACGCTTTACCGACTGAACTAATCGGGCCCGGCTTAAACTTTGGATTGGAATTAAAAAAAAAAAAAAATAATAATAATCAGGATCGTAAATTTTGCATGAACATAAAACAAAATCAGGTTTAACACTGCCGTGTATACTTTTTATATAAGTTTTGAAGTGAAAACTTCTCCTGAAATGGTAAAAAAAATTCCAATTATTTTTAAATAGTGACCTTGTCCAGATTAACTTAGAACAACCCAAACTTTCATTTTATGTCATGAACCTGTCCACAAAATTTTATCAAATATCTTAAAGGAAACTAAAATTCTATTTTTAGTAATGATAACCTTGACCAGGACCAATTTCACTCAAAAGCAATCCCAATATTTTTCTTTATGTAACAACATCTAAAAGAAATCCAAGTAATTGAGAGGAAATCATAATCTATATTTTTAGTTATGGTGACCTTCAACCTCTATCTGATACGGCTCCAAAAACAATCTTTACCTACTATTTGGCATACACAAATTTAAGTTTCATCAAAATATCTTACCAAAAATTAGAAAAGAGTAGAGACTTTTCTTTTTTTTAGAACTGGTGACCTTGATCTGATATAGCCCAAAAGTTCAATCCCAAGCTTCCTATCTACTCTAGGAGCCCATGTGCAACATCCACTCTAGGAGCCCATGTGCAACATTTCATAGACATTTCTCAAAGAAAACTAAGTCAGAAACATACCAGGTACATGACATTGTATAGATATCCAAGTCAAGTCTGATATTACAATTCGGACACAATATTTCATTTGTGACCTTCACCTGATGTGAGCTTGACAAACTTTGACTCATGAGTTTCAACTGTGCTAGGTAAATTGTAGTTTGACAATCTATATACAAGAGGGCCAGATTACTACTGTATTAGTTTAATGAGGATCAAACAAAAACTGCACATGCTACAGTGTACACACCAATAAACAAGAGCTGTCAGAAGACAACAAAGCTTGCCCCTGGGTGTCTAAGTCCAAAAAGGGCCATAACTGTGCCAAAATGCAATCCAGAGTTATGGTTCTTGTCTGTGTGTGTGTTCCTTGATGATGGTGAACACACATGCGAAGTTTCATTAACATCCAATGAGTGGTTGCATAGATATCTTAAACTTAAACGCAAAGGTTTAACCTGGGTGTCTACATATGATGATGACGCCGACAACGACACTGGGGTCATGGCAATAGCTCTCCTTGGACTTCATCCCGGTGAGCTAAAAACACATTTTTGATAATTCAGAGGTCATAACTGTGACAATAGTTATCCGATTTGATCAGTTCAGGATTTAATGGTTATATAACTACTAAGTAAGTTTGGTTGACATCAAGTGAAAGTTGCGAGTACTAGAATGCACACAAGATCAAATAATGCAATTTTTGACAATTCAAGGGCCATAACTTATTACCCAATTTGGCCAGTTCAAGAACTTGTCCAAAATTTTATGGTTATTTTACAACTGTATAAGTTTGGTGAGAATCAAGTGAAAAATGCTGACGCTAGAGTATTCAAGGCATGCACGTACGGTCAAATATTGCATTGTTAAGAGTTTCAAGGACCATAACTCTGACATTAATAATACAATTTGGCCAATTCAAAAACTTGTCTGAGATATTATTATGCTTATATAACTATTGTGCAAGTTTGATTAGGATCAGAAAAAAAACGCGGTCGCTAAATTGCACGCAAGATCAAATAGTGCATTTTTTACTGTTTCAAGGACCATTACTCTGACATCAATAATCCGATTTGGCCAGTTCAAGAAGTTTTCTGAGAAATTATGGCTATATAACTACTGTGCAAGTTTGGTGAGAATCCAATGAAAAATGTTGATGCTAGAGTGCACACATGGTCAAATATTGCATTTTTTTATATTTATAGGACCATAACTCTAACATTATTAATTTGGCCAGTTCAAGAACATGTCTGAGATATTATGCTTATATAACTTCTGTGCAAGTTTGGTGTGAATTAAATGAAAACTGTGGAGGCTAGAGTGCACACAAGTTCAAATAGTGCATTTTATAATGTTTTAAGGGCCATAACACTGACATTTATGAACTGATTTGGCCAGTTCAAGAAGTTGTCTGAGATATTATAGCTATATAACTACTGTGTAAGTTTGGTGAGAATCAAGTGAAAAATGTGGGTACTAAAGTGCACACAAGGTCAAATAATGCATTTTTGAATTTTCAAGGGCCATAACTCTGACATTAATAATCCTTTTTGGACAGTTCAAGAATTTGTCTGAGATATTATTGTTATATAACTACTAAATAAGTTTAGTGAAGATCCAATGAAAAATGCAGATGCTAGAGTGCACACAACAAGAAGTTCACAGACGAACGACGGACAACAGGTGATCAGAATAGCTCACCTTAAGCTTTGCTCAGGTGAGCTAAAAAACAAACATACTCCTGAAGTTCGATCACTGACCTTTGACCCCTTTCTGGTCTGTCTGTGCAAGCCATACACTACATTTTAAATAACAGAAAATTAAACTTGAAAAAGAGATTTTAATTCATTTGAGAATACAGATACAGACAAAGAATAATTTTTTAAATACATTTATTGTTATGTATTATGTATTTACCTTGGAGTTTTCAAAGCAGGGGGCTCTTTTTGCCATGACTGGCCAAATATATTCATTATAGAAGTCATAGTCAACATCAAGGTTTTGTATACTTGGTTCCTCCTCCTAAAAAAAAGATTAAAAAGAATGATAAAATGTTGTCATATTTTGGCAATGAAAAACAATACATGTATGTTCATTCAGGACTCCCACCATTATTATCTCCCTTAAATACTCCGAACCTACAGATGAAAGATGTAGAAGTAAAGCTTTAGATGTCTTTTTCTTCTTTTTTCAGGGCTTTACATTGCAGTGATTTATTTTTTCTACCATGTGTTAAATGGTCAGTAAGTTAGAAATTATCACTGAAAAATTGATGCCAGCACTAGATTTCTAGGCAATTCTGTGTCATTTTAGAATTGATGGTTCGAACCGCATTGTGGGTGAATAGTTGACATATTATTATTCTGGAAATTGATAGGTATCACATAACCATTGAATTAAAAAAAAAAACCTGATCAAGGTATGACTTTTTTTTTAGAATTGCAGATCTTGATCTTGAAGAGTTTACGCTCAGACAAATGCTGCAGATTTTGTTTTTTCACTGTGTTTTGGACACAAATGTTACAATGGAGCTGTATGGTAAATGTAATAGGGGTGTGAGACATTTATAACAAAAGGAATAAACGATGAAATAAAATCATACTACATGGGATATTACAAATCATTATAACAAACTGTGTACATAAAAAAGCCATATCAATTTATAAATCTCAAAACAACTATCTTTTCCCTTTGCTTCCGATGTAAATATGGCAGGAAATATTCTAGGTGGTTCAGGGTCCTCCTTTGGTATTTTTTTTTGTGGGTGGGGTAAGGGGGTAGGGTGCAGAAATTCAGCCCCATTCTCTATGCGCTGGAATATACTTTTTCCCCACAATTTTAATGTAAATTTCTCCAAGAGATTTTTTTTTTTAATTTATTACATCGATTGTGACAATAAAAACCACCCCATTACCACCACCACCCGGAAGGAATCTGGCATCATTCCCTAAAAAAGAAGGAATACTCTGTGGTTTCACTTAGATGTAGGGCTGGATACCAGTTGATGGATAATAATGCTGCTTGAGCCCAGCTAAGATGAGCTAAAAATAATAACAATAGACATGCATTAATACCAAAATGATCGGTTTCTTTGATATCAATGTTTAGACAATTGTAACCAGTTTAAGGTTTCTATAAGAAAGTTATTGGATATTTGTAGTTTAACCTTATTACTTTACATTTTTTGTGTTTGGTAGACTATTTAGCATCATTTTCATGCCATCGAGGGCTAACAGACGATCAGTTAATCTAACCAGTCTTTCTTTGGATCCTCGAAGGCTTAGTAGTACCAATCTCAGAAAGTATGGTAACTGAAAACTTTTCGTCTTGGATTAAAATTGAGAGATAAATGGCAATAGACAAAGTGTTATATATCAATCATCACAGAGGTGGCCTGGCAGGATTTCGAACTCAAAAGACACATGGATTAATAGTAAGATGCCCTAAGCTAACTGGGCCCTGCTACATCATTTGTGAAATACAAGTATGCTCTTGTAATCAAGCTAAAAAATTTCCAGGTTCTGTTTCACCAACATATTTAAATTTCTTCTGAAATACTTAAAATCTTATATCAAAGATATGCACCCAGACGATCATGATTTTAGACTGTCTCCAGAAAAACTGTAATTTGGTTTCATTGACTTTAACTGAGCAATATTTATGTAACCAGTGAAAACTGTATTAAGTTTTAAGTATTTAGTAAAACTTTGCAAAAATTGTTGATAAAAAAGCAACCTGAGCACTTAATCTGGGGCAGGGAAGGGGGGAGGGGGGAACGGGGGAGTAGTTCTATTACTACATCTTGTCCTCAGCAGTTTGATATTTCTTGCTTAGTCATTATAACAGTAAAGAACCATCAGTTTCTATATAAGGAATACTCGTGTAGAGCACCAATGACAATGTAGTTTTACCGTTATAAGCCAACAAAGGTATTGATTTGAATCAACAGGCGATATCTATTGTTTGTGCAGTCTGTGTCATACATTTTTAGGTATGGACAAGTGAAATTTTTATGCTTGTTTGGATTTTCCCATCCGAGTTAAAAAAAAGAAAGATGAAAAGTCATACCAAATAGCTCATTAACGGCTCATTTTATGAACAAGTGTTCAGTATTTATGCTTCAAATTAGATATTATATTATCTGAAATCATTTGAAAGATGACTTTTCATTGAGTGACTTCTATAAGCTATAAATAAAATGTTCTCTGTCATTTGTTTTGTTTTAAGCATTTAATATGTTCTATATGAACAAGTAAATTTCATCCAGGGACAAGTAACCATTAAGATTCACATGTCAATGGGCAGGTAAACGTACGCCATATTTTACCACCCTTGAACCCAACTGGTTGACCATTTTAACAGGGTTGCCACACTTGATGAAAAAATAAATTTCCCTGAGAACTTCCAGACACTTCCTTCACAAAATTTTTAATGTCACCGGCATGGCATATGCAGTAATTTGTCTTTCTGTCATAATTTTGATCCCTTTTTAACAAAACCCAAAACTTATTAAAACATTAACTAAATTGTTGGCCTCCATTAATCCCCTTAAGCCAACTTTTTTCTTTCCAAATATTTAAGCGGTAAGTCAATGGCTGACACTGATGCCATCTAATCCTTGATCCTCAAGCCATTATATTCAATATCTTCTCACAATTCCTTGGCATTTGTTCAATTTTCTAATTTCCCTAACACTTACAATTCCCTGACCTTTAAATTGTTTTTCCCTAATGTGTGGCAACCCTTTTTAAGTAAGCATACATCTGGATATACTCACATCTGACTTTGGAGAGGCCCCACATATATAATGACCACCCAATCCCTCTCGTCTAAAATACACACCAGAAGGGTCTACTGTAAATGGGGTATCTAACGACGGCCCATCCGGACAATGTACAACATACACGTATCTCTTCCTGAAATGAAAATAGTGCATTTACACTATGAAGTTATGTACAGTACATATTTAGAGTCAGATTAAACTTCTAATTTCAGATGTTATTAAAATATTTGGGTTTTTTTAATGGGGTTTAACACCATTTTTAATACATTTTTGGTTATATATTGCATATCCAGTTTATAAATGGAGGAAGACCGCAGAATGGATCTAAGTAGAACCACAGTACTTCCGCATGTTACTGGTGGTAGTGTAATAAATAGAGTATTGGCCGCTCAAGCCAGAGGTTGTGGGTTCGATCCCCTCTTTTACCTGATGACTCTCATAAAACTCTCATATAATTTTGGTAACTCGGTACTGAAGACCATGAAAATAAATGTACAGAAACATAAGGACCTGGGAATCTTTTTCAGCTTGTTTCTAAATATGAAAGCGAGTTTAATAGCATACAGGGTACATGTAACATTTCATATCAACATCAAGTGAGAAAGCGCAGGTTTCATTTAGAGTTGAACTTTATTTCTCAACTATATTGGTCCAGTGGTAGAGCATCGGATCCAAGATTGGGGAATCGTCAGTTCAATCTTCAGCCACAACTTTAGTGCTGTCCATGAGCAAGACATTTTAATCACATATGTACTGACTATACCCAGGAAGACTTCAAGGATGATTTGTCTAACTTGTTTCACAATCGATGTAAAACAAATAAGTTTTTTTAAAAACAATAAAAAAAATCATTTTTGATCCATAAATAACAATAACATTGTTCTAGTGACTTTAGTATTGAAATGAAACATTATTTTGACCTCTCAATATTAAATGATATGCAAATAAAACATACGTTATAATACATATATAATACATGTACCTTCATCCACAGGAGGGCGTAAGTAATCTTTCTTATTCCCAAACTCCTTCAAAGGATTTTAAGGTGGCTGAGTACTAGTGCTTTCAACAATTAATCGTAATAAGTTTATACCACTTTATTTTAACTTGGCTGTGAGGTAAGCTCAGGGCTTATAGGAACTGCTCTCGGGTCCGCTTCCTGGATAGCACCATGAGTACTGAGTGTCGTTTTTTTAGCATTGAGTTGGGCACTGATCTCACAACCTCTAGAGCGAGAGACCAACACTCTATCCACTACACAACACTACTGCTTCGATTGAAAGTGTTGTAAAAGTTTGCATGAAATGAAAAAAATATACCGGTATCCTGTACACTGCCTTTTTTAAAATATTTTCAAGTTCAAAGATAACTACTGTTTTTTAAGGGGTTTAATGCAGTAGGTTTAATGCCTTCCCTACATGGCATGGATTTTTCATATGTCTAATCTCAGCTCAGGTGAACATGTCAGGGGTATTTTGGCCATCTTGTTTATTGGATCTTAATGAATGGGATTTAACACCATATTAAACACATATCAGGTTATATATGTTTATATATTCAGTTTCATTCTTGGTGGAAGACTCGACTATAAATCTGAGTTTAACCACAGTCCTTCTGTAGGCAAACGGCACACTGTCTCAAACCGGTATACAGTTTTTGTACATAGCATGACCTTAGGAGTGAGAAGTATGTGGTCATTAGATGACAAGGCCTTAGACCACTAAGCAACAGAGGACCCTAAACGGCCACGCTATCATGGTTTACTGTAAAACAGGCCATTATATATTAATTGCTAGATTATCGTCCAAATTTTTCTTAAAAATTGGGATGATTGGAGGATTTTATTTTTAAATTTTTTGATGTTTTTTTTCTTCTTTTTTTTATGAAAATAAAAAGGGTCGGAGCAGCATGAAAATGAGGGGGGTGGGCGGGGATGATAACCTAGCAATTAATTTATTATGGCCTTACTGTTGTTGTATGGTGTTTAGTGTCACTTTCAACAATTTTTCAGTCATATCACAATAGTGTCTACCTGAGTATTTTGAGTGCTGACACATTGTATGATACCCCACCCAGTGACATTATACTGACACCAGGACGACTGGACCTAGTAGTATCCTTTAAATGCTGAGCGTCAAATGAGGAACCTTCTAGTACCATTTTTAAAGTCTTTGGTATGACCCGGCCGGGGATCAAACCCACGACCTTCCACATGCGAGGCGGACACTCTACCACTAGATGACGCTGCGGTCTGTTTACTGTTACTAACCTAGCCTCCACAGGAAGAGTATGCATGTTCCCTTTTTCTCCGGCACCTATATTTGCCATTCCAGCAATGTCACCTGCCCAGGGACCCGCACAGTTCACGATGTATGCTGCATCACAACCGTAAGTTTTACCATTTTTGTGTTCTACCTGCATACACATGAATGTTGTTTTATATTGAAAAAAAAAATGAAATTTCATTTTTATGCATTTTTTTGGTACAGAACAAAGTTTTTTTTCACATTTTTTAATATATAAAATAAACCATTATAAAGTTCATACTTCAAATGCATAAAAGAATTTTTAATACAATTTTATATTACTTTTTTTCATACAAATGTTTTATCATAGTGATTGTGTGTATGGCACAGACCCTAGGAACAAAATAGCTCACCTTTTTCAAAAACAAGAGGCCCAAGAGGGCCTGAGGATGCACCTGACACACCCTTACAAAATTAAAAGGTCATTACATACAATGTTCCACGAAAAGCAAACGCTTTAAATTTCGAAACCATTCATCTGTAAAAATAAATATGGCCCCGTGATAATCTACATGTATATACATGTTTGGAATAATCTATATCAAATATGAACATATTTTACTGACAGATTGTTTTTGAGAATTTCAATTGAGAAATTCAGTCCTGGTTACTAAACTAAATTTTATTTGCTACGACTAGTAGATGCTTCAGGTGGCAAACTGAATAACAATTCTGCACAAATGGATGAAAAATAATTAGAATTTTCAGTTTTCCCACTGTATTCCTATGCAAAACTTACCCCCCTTTACAGGAACCCTATAAATACAAGCCTCTTGATTTGTACAAACTTTAAACTCCTACTCATAGGGATAGCTTATACAAAATAAGAAACAAAATTCAATGACCAGTTGTTGAGACGATTTTTGAAAAAGATCAATTTTAAAAATTTTGTGACCCCACCTGGCCCCTTTTAGAAAATCAATCCTTCTTATTTATTTTTCCATTTTCCCATATTATTCCTATATGAAACTCAAAATCCCCTAACAAGGCCCCTACAAATACAAGCCCCTTGATGTGTACAAACTTTAAACCTCTACTCATAAGGGTAATGTATATCAAATATGAACAAATTTGACAGAGCAATTGTTGAGAAGTTTTTTAAAAATTGTCTACTTTAACCCTTTTGTGACCCACCCTTGCCCCTTACAGAAAGTCAATTTTCTATTTTCCCATAGTATCCCTATGTAAAAATCTAAGTCCCCTAAAAGGGTCCCTATAAGTATAAGCCCCATAATTCTTATCTTCATTCAAACCCCTACACAAAGGGATAATTTATACTAATTACTAACAAATTTGACTGACTAGTTCTTAAAAAAACGATTATTATAATTCAATGCTTCTATGAATATATAGGTAAAATCAGTTAAATTTAAAAAACAACAACAACTAATATTTATTATAATGACATGTGTCCCCTATCTGAACCCTTGGGTCATTTTTAACACCAGGGACAGTATTTGTACAATCTAAAAGAACTATAGTTATCATAAATATTTTCAAAATCTGTTTGGCAGTTCATCAGAAGAAGATTTTTGAGTTTTTGACTACTTTTAGTAATGACTGCCACTTGAATTTCAGATCGAAAAAAAATTATCATATTTATTTCTGCAACAGAAACATCCATGTGAAGTTTGGGATTAATTGGCCCTGGGGTTTTAGAGAAAGTGATGCTTACAGACAACAGAAAACGGATAACAGACAACACATCATTGCACGAGATCTTCTGGCCTTTGGACAGTAGAGATAAAAATTGAGCTAAAACTTGTTAAGGCCCTGTGGCAGGGTTAAATTTTACACAAAAGTCATGAACTTGAGAGAGCTTCATGTAAGAATGATTCATACTATATTTGGTGAAAATCTATCGAGCTGTTTCAGAAAAGAAGTAATCTGGCGGACACAGGGCAATCAGAATAGCTCATTTCAAACATTGCTCTGGTGAGCTAAAAAGTCACTAAAAAAGATTTGTGCGAGTATGCAGAAGAACAGCACAGCAAACAAATATCTTTTAATACTGAAAATGCCGACTTACATCAATCCCCTTAATCTTTTTTTTAGCGATAAGTTTGTCTCCGCGGAGTATATCAACATCTTCGAAGCGGAAATTAGATACCTCCCCTTCACAGTACCGTACACCCAAATTAATATTCTTTGCCTTGATGGCATTAACCAGCTGCCATGGATCAAACCAACCCTCACCCTCGGTACCTGAAAGGAATAAGAATGATGACAACAATGTATGACACATGTCCACGGAAAATGCCGAGACAGAAATATTTGGTATCAAGGGCTATTTAGTACTGTTAATTAAAGTCCAAAAAGAATTAAACTCATGAACAATCAATCGGACCAGAACATTTTGACAATATATGAGTATCCCTGGCAAAAGAAACAAACAGAAGGCAGCAGCTAGATATGTACTCAATGATTACAACTTCAAAAGCAGTGTCACTCAAATGTATCATATTTTAAAACTGGCAAACACTCCATTCAGGAAGAATAAATTCATCACTAATCTTACTTTACAAAATAAAAAAACATACAACAGCTATGCACCAACTTGTTCCATGTACTTTTATGCAATGTAAATATCCAAATATAATAATTATTTTATGTGTATATGTATGATGTTTTATATATATATAAATGTGTATATAGTGTATAAAATAATTTGTTGAACTTAGTGAAACTTATAGAACAGAATTTTGCATGACCTCATAATTTCATGTATATGTGAACTGGCCTGGTCCTGATTAGCTCAGCCTGTAGAGCATCTGACTGTCAATCTAAAGGTCATGAATTCGAATCTCTCCGTCTCCGTCATGCCTGATATATGACATTGTGTCTCATTATCATTCGTCTTTCACTGCTGATTCAAATGAGAAAGTTATCAGTTACTTGCGGAGATGGGGTGTGCTTGAGTACTTGTTAACCTTTCAGGATCCCAGGAAACAGTGGTTAGGTAAACTGATCGTCTGTTGACCTTTGATGGCAAAATAATGACGCTAAATATTCAATCAATCAATCAATCAATATGTGAACTGAGTGAATAAAGGATATTGTATTGTATTGTAACTGCAGATGACTATACTGATGTTGCCAGTAATCACCCCATAGCTCCTGCAACAAGAAATGTTACCGGTAAGTGTCGCATGCCCCCCCCCCCCCCCCCCCCCCCAAATGGTCTGTGAAAATAACAATATATACTAATCATACCTAATACTGCGAGTCTAAAAAAATTTCAACCATGTAAAGAATGGCATCAATACTAAACAGTTATAAGGTTACTTAAGTGTGCTATGTAAAAAAAAAGTTGCCGATACGAAATGCAAACAAATGCCGACGCAAACAGAAGTTGGAGCTTGTTTTCTCCCTTACTGACAAAATCTTGTAATTCTCCCAACCAACTTTGTCAGTAACTAACGGTTACTTGTCGGGTGCCAAACATACATGTTGGTCCCTACAAGAATCTGTCAGTTGGTTGGAATTCCTTGTTGGGATGGGTATATAAACAGCCGATTTTATGTCACTTGGACTTTTTTGAACTTTGAGAAACTTCAGAACTTTGAGAACGTTTTAGAACTTTTAGAACTTTGACGACTTTTGGAATTTTGATCAAAATGGTTAGGACTTTTAGATGTTTGGAGGAACTTTTGAAGTGTATCACCGGATAGAGGTGCAATACAGGGTTTATTTATAGTTCATCCAACGTACAAAACAAGCATAATCTATATCAAGAAACATATTCACTTATTTATTAAAAGTCCTGGAACATTGATCTATTACATTTACCTATTGTGTTTGTATTCTACTGAAAGAAATTACTAGGCAAGATAAATCATTTATAATTTGCAGCCTGTGTTTAAGTTATTTTAACTCTACCAGTATATATTTATAAGCAGTGTCAACCTAACAGCATTGGATAAATGGACCGCTCGGTTGTAACATATATGTTATAATAGGTAGCACTGTATCCATGAATATCAAGATTAATGGACTGACATTTCAGACTAGAAACGCAATTTTATGGGGTTTTTTAACATTTAAGCATGACCTTGACCTTTGTGTAACCGTGACATTTGATGTAATGTTCTGGGTATTTCTACAGGTAAATGCAGGTGACACATCATCATGCCATGCTGATTACTTGTGTCAAGCTACAATCAAACCTGTCTTAAGCAGCCAGTCAAGGGAAAGAGCAAAAGTGGCCTTTATAGACAGGGTGTTGCTTAATACAGTGTACTGAAAGCATTACAATGGTGTCTAGCAAATATGGCTGCTTAAGAAATGTGGCTGCTTAATACAGATGACCACTTACACAGGTGTTACTGTATTTTAAAATCCCTCCATGTAAGACAAAGTTACAGACCAGAGACGAAATATCAAACAAACTGAAAGTGTGACTTTGAGGTAAGGTTCTGGGTCTTAACGTGACATGTCATCATGTCATGCTGATCAATTGATAAATTGAGCCAAGTGATTTTGAAATCCATCCATGTATGTTTATGTTACAGGACGGACTTGAAATATCAAACAGACTCAAAGTGTTGTCATACAAAGTCAAAGTGTGACCTTGAACTTTGAGGTCGTCATGTCATCTTGATCAATTGAGCCAAGTTAAAGACAAAGTTACAGACCAGATATGCACTATCAAACAAATTGAAAATGTCACTTTGACCTTTGAGGAAAGGTTCTGGGTCTTTTATGCGACACTTAATTATGTCATGTTGATCAACTGAGCCAAGTGGTTTTGAAATTTACCCATTGCTGACAAAGTTACAGACTGGACCCGAAATCTCTAACAGTCTGAAATTGTTGTCAAACAAAGTTGAACTGTGACCTTAACCTTTAAAGTGGGAGTCTGGGTGTTAAGTGCGACACGTCATCATGTTATGTTGATCATTTGTAGTATAATAAAATCCATCTATGCATGACAAAGTTACAGGCCGGATTCGAATCTCACACAGACTCAAAGTGTTGTCAAACAAATCAAAGTGTGACCATGACCTTTGAGGTATGATCAATGAGGGTCTTGCGCGTGATACATCGTCACGTCATGCTGATGAATTGAGCCAAGTGTTATTGAAATTTATCCATAAGTGTCAAAGTTACAGACTGGACACAAAATTTCAATCCGACTGAAAGTGTCATCAAACAAAGTTAAATTGTGACCTTGCCCTTTAAAGTGGGAGTCTGGGTGTAATGGGCGCGCATCATCATGTTATGTTGATCATTTGTAGCAAGTATTAACAAAATCCACCTACGCATGACAAAGTTACAGGTCGGACACAAAAACGCACACAGACTCAAAGTGTTGGCAAACAAACTGTGACCTTGACCTTTGAGGTACGTTGTGGGTCTTACTCATGACATGACATCATGTTATGTTGATCATTTGTAGCAAGTATTTATAAAATCCATTAATGCATGACAAAATTACAGGCCGGACACGACTGAAAGTGTTGTCAAATAATATGAAAGTGTGACCTGGACCTTTGAGGAAAGGTTCTGTGTCTTATATGCAACACTTTATTATGTCATGTTGATCAACTGAGCAAAGTGTTTATGAAATTCATCCATAGGTGACACAGTTACAGACTGGACATGAAATCTCAAACAGACTGAAAGTGTTGTCAAACAAAGTTAAATTGTGACCTTGACCTTTGAAGTGGGAATATGGGTGTTAAGTGCAACATGTCGTCATGTTATGCATTTATGCATGACAAAGTTACAGGCAGATAAGATTTTTTAATCAATAGATCTGCCGGCTTAAAATTCATTCTATAAATATTGTGTTGAAAATAAACCTGCTCCTTGGATATTATACTGCAGAAATATTTAAACTAAATTGTGGCTGAAATGACCTAAAATCGCAAGATAATTCCAGAGGATTTACAAACAGGTAGAACTTCTACAATTCCATCATATAACAATCGTCCTATAACTTTCCTTTTCTATACCCACACCATATAAACATTTTAAAACAACATAACACCCTACCATATGAACCAACTTCTATTCCGTCTAAATTCATCCATGGGAACTTCTTGGCTAACATTGATTTTGATAGAAGATCTATTTTTGCACCCTGTTCCCTGCAGGAGATAAAATGCAATATTTATTAACAATATAACTGGTTTACCAAGGACTTATATAGAGAAGGAAAGGCAACTGCTTGAGAAGTTGTGAACACTCGCATATTCACGCAAAATCGCGCTAAACCTATCCTAACTTCCATTCATCTCACATGGGGTGTGCTCGAGTACTGGTTAACCTTTCAGGATTCCAGGAAACAGTGGTTAAGTTAAATGATCATCTGTTAGCCCTCGATGGCATAAAAATGATGCTAGACATTGAATCAATCATCAATCTATCAAATTTTAATATTGAAACTGCAAATAAATCATAATGTCCTTATTCTTGCACATGGATCTATCACATGGATACACATGGATCTATCACATGGATACACATAGACCTATCACATGGATCTATCACATGGATACACGTGGCTCTGTGGGATCACACATGGTTCAATTAGTAAAACCACTATAATGAATATTGCCAAAAAATGGCACAAAGAATTTAATACTAAATAAATTTAACCATGACAAATCAACGTCATTTATATATTCGGGCAAGTTGGAAAGCGCTTCCGCAATTTACGTGCTACAGCTGAGTAATAAAGGAAACACCAAGCGATGAATCGGAAGTAGTAGTACACTAGGTCAATATAAAAAACATATCATGGGTTTATTACACTCTTGCACCGTAAATTATGGGATAAAATTTTCTTAATAACAGACTTTGAAATACAAAGTACAGATATCCCTGGAGAATGAGTGCTTTTTGCTGTATTTATATTAGGAACCAGTACTTATCCAATTTATTTTTTAAACATTTCAGGTTATATATATACTCAGTTTTATTGGTAGAGGAAGAACTCAGAATGAATCTGAGTATAACCACCATCCTTCAGCAAGTAGTCAATGGTCTCACATAAAGTTTTTGGATCAAGTGAGAATCGAATCTCTGACATTGGCAGTGATAGGTACTCAATACTTATCCAGACTAGATTGTGTTGACATAAATGCCCTGCTATTCATGTATTGATCGGAAACCAAGTCGAAAATTTGGACCAATGTTGACATATCAAATACAAAATATATTAATAAAAACTGGAAACATTTTTTTTACCTCAGACGGATTGATATTGACAAACAAATGGACATATCTATGTATATTTACAGGGGTAACAATTTATGCCCCTCGAATTTTCTTTGATGGCGGAAAGTAATCAAGAAAAATATTACCTTGAGTGTAACCTGGCTATATATAGAACACTAGATGTGTTCGATGTCAGAAAGTCACGCATGCTCTCTACTCTAGCAAAGATATCCTACCTCTGCATCTTTACACACGACTCTAGAAAGTCAGCTCTATCTGCCGGTGCCAAAAACAGGTAGCCTTGGTGATGAAACTGGACTTCTGGCGGATCCTGGTCTACAGTATAAAATTAAGTCACTCTCTGTCTGCCGATTTACCTTTACTCCATAGATACGCGTTTTCCCGCACCAATCACAGAAGGCCTTTGAAAACAGTGCTGGAAGAGTTCAGATTGCTCGTAACGAGCAATCTGAACTCTTCCTGCACTGTTTTCCACTCTGTCAGTTAATATAAACATACATGTAATTCATCCATTGCTGATATGTGATGAATTAATGCTTTCAGTATTAGAGGTGTCCAAAGGCGTTTATATGAAGTAAAGGATTAAATTAATTTCTTAAATTTATCCAGTAATAAGTGTCTCAACATATTTCTGAAGCATTATAAGACAGTACACGTTTTGTTTTAATGTTGCCATTTCTCTGCATTATTACATGAAATGGATCGCGAGTCCAGTGGTAGACCCAGGACCCTCCGAGTGCTGTTTTTAACCCTTTACTTCATATGGACACCTTTGGACACCTCTAATACAGACACCTTTGGACACCTTATATAGAAGGCTTTTGAATTATTTGGTGAATTATGTTTATATTAACTGACAGAGTGGAAAACAGTTTAGGAAGTGTTCTGATTGCTCTTTCTGCACTGTTTTCAAAGGCCTAATTCTGTGATTGGTGTGGGAAAATGTGTATCTATGGAGTAAAGGGTTTAGAGGCCAAAGGGTCGGGCTTGGGATCAAACCCATTGCCTCTAGCGGGAGTAGCCAACATTCTATTAACTGTTCTGATGCGCTGTTTTTATTCCCAAATTGTTTTGGGTGTATCCCATTATCAAAAGTAAATTTGGATGAGGTTCACAACCGCCCTCCCCCCCCCTCCCCCTAAAAAAAAAAATGGCCCTGTGTGATGCAATAAAATAAAAAAATGTTTTTATCTTAATTATACTTTATTCTTTTAAAAAGGTTAGTTTTTTTTTCAATTTTACATTTTTTCGCTAAATACAATATCATTTAAATGTACATGTACAGCAATAATATGCAATTTTCCTACAATTTAAGCCATTTAAGATACATTTATCATAATTGTAACACCGAACAATAAAAAAAAACTATTTAAATGCTAAAAATTAGGACAAAATTGGGGGGAAATGATCATTTTCCTAAATTTTAACAATATTTGGAATTGTTCTATTAATAGAAAAATAGAAAATTATACTATATTTATACATATTTTAAAAGAATGAAGTGTGTTTAATACAAATACACAAAGCTTTGTTGCAAAATAAGTATTTTACAGAGCCGAATTTGGGTCTTCTTAAACCTGGTCCTTTATCTGTGCCTCCCAAGACTAGTACAACAGACAGTTTGCCAGTTACTTGTGGAAGAACCTTCATTCTAATGTGACTAAGGGGGTCCTCCATTTACAAATCATATTAGATGTTATGATCTGAGAGCTTCTCTGCTGACAGGGCCTAATTAACTCAATCCTGGGGTCACGAGTTCAAAACCCTGCCAGGCTAGGCTGTGATGATTGATACGCTACATTGCGTCTCATTGTCATTCATCTCTCGTAGCTGATTCAAGTGGGAAAACTATCAGTTACTTGTAGAAATGGACATGCTCGAGTTCTGGTAAACCTTCATGGATCCTAGGAAAGAGTGTTAAGGTTAATTGATCATCAGTTAGCTTTTAATAGCATAAAAATTATGCCAAACAATCAAACAAACATAAAAATGCTTCCTTCACCAATAGCCGGGCCCGATTAGCTCAGTCAACTATGCGTCTGACTGTCAATCCAGGGGTTGTGAATTCGAATCCCTGCCCGGCAACAGTCTCCGTGATGACTGATATATACGACATTGTGTTTTTATATCATTCATCTCTCACGCTGATTCAAGTGGGAAAGTTATCAGTTACTTGCAGAGATGGGTTGTGCTCAAGTACAGTATTGGTTAACCTTTCAGGATCCCAGGAGACAGTGGTTAAGTTAACTGATCATCTGTAAGCCCTCAATGGCAAAAAAAATGAGCTAAATATTCAATCAACCAATCAATCAATCAATCCTTCATCAATAAAACTAGTTGCTATATATAACCTTTATAAGTAATGTGTTGAAACAATGCATTAACCCATACACTCAGTTCTCTACCGACACCTGCTTACCTAAGAAACTGAGGTACTCTTTAATGTTTTCCAGGAACATTGTAGTAAACATTGACAACTGCACATTCTCTGGTAGAGTGAATTGGTGTCTCAGGCCTCCTGCTGACAACATGGTCGATGCATGAGTGTACTGCAAGACAAGAAATACAGAGTCCAGTGGTACAGCATTAGACTGAAGATTGGACACAGGTCAAAGTAACTTACCTAGGATACCCCTGAGAGTTCGAGCCTAGCTCAGTCCAAAAACCTTATGTGACACTATTTACCTATTACTTGTGGAAGGTCAAAGATACTACTCAAATTCATTCTGAGGTATATCGACCATCATAACAACTGGATATGCCATATATAACCTGTATTGAGTTGAAACTGGCATTAAAAAAAATATATATATATATATAATGGCTTACATAAAAACATGGAAACAATGAGATAGCAAGTATGCTAACAGTTCTACCAACTTACATAAAAAATTGTTGTTGTTTTTTTAAAATGCATTTTAAAACTTGGCCCACATGAGCGGATGGTCATTTCCGCCATGGAGATCTTCATCAGCAGCAATGTCTTTATTAAAAAAAACATTAAAAATTTTAAAAATAAAAACAAAATCCTCCCACCCTCCCCATTTTTAAGAAAAATTTGGATGATAATCTAGCAATAAATTTATAATGTCCTTACTGTAAAATCACTTTTTATTAGCGAGAACTTTATTATCAGTTTCATCCCTCACGAAATCAAAGATACTGCTAAAACTGCCATCATCAGTGTTTGCTCCAGAGCGCAGTTCTTGTGTCTATTAAGTTATGTAAACATTTAATTTGTTGTTTGCACTATATTGATGCAATCGCAGACAATTATAATCACATACATAATTTTCCGTGAAGCAACAACAAACGAACACTGCAACAACAGCACCGATATATACCTGGTTTTAGGTTGTTTGTATATATAAAGATGAAATGTACAGAATACTGTATCTGAAAAACTTTTTATTTGTTTTTATAAGGTATCGAGATGCGGATGCGCAACATTATAATACCGGTGTAAACATAGGCAGGTCCATGTTTAACGGCGTTATTCCCGGTGCCATTTATGTTTCATTAACGGACGTTTAAGCAGTAATGGAAACAAGAAATTAACTTATAAAATTATATTCATTTTGAAAAATGATGTTGCAGTTCTAATTTTGAACTTTGTGTGAAACAGGAAGTAAAACTGTTTTAGTAAAATATGTCTTTTTACCTCTATATATATTAAAATTGATTAAGTTTAAAACTAGTCAACTGATGACCCCCAAGATTTTGAAAATGACCCCCAAAAATATGGAGTTGGAAAAAATATTGCATCATGTTCATATCCGAATGTCAGTGGGTTTTTCTCACCGTTTTGGGAAGATGACCCATACCCTTGGAATTGGGAATTTTAGCGGCATTTTCATTGATATTTGGGAAAAGTTTTGCACCAAATATATATATTCAACTTATTCAAATGTGTACACTTGCTTTTCTTGCCATTTAGTTAAAGAATCAGTGTCCTGCTCAATTCCGAATGGGGAAAACTTTGTTTAATTTATCAAGGAATTATAAGCAAGTTTCAATGTACAATTATCGAATTTTTGGGAATTTTTACCACTCTACTTGCCACTGGGAATATGACCAAATAACGGCTATAAAAATGGTTGATAAAATCTCTGGAATGTTTATCATATCTGAAATCATTTCAGTCAACTGATACGTTTACACTCAATCTTTTTTTAACCCTTTACTTCATATAAACGCCTTTGGACATCTCTAATATAGACGCCTTTGGACACTTCTAATATAGATGCCTTTGGACACCTCTAATATAGACGCCTTTGGACACCTCTAAAATAGACACTTTTGGACACCTCTAATATAGACGCCTTTTGACACCTCTAATATAGACACTTTTGGACACCTCTAATATAGACACTTTTGGACACCTCTAATAAATACGCCTTTGGACACCTCTAATATAGAAGGCTTTTGAATTATTGGGTGAATTATGTTTATATTAACTGACAGAGCGGAAAACAGTGCAGGAAGTGTTCAGATTGCTCATTACAAGCAATCCGAACTCTTCCTGCACTGTTTTCAAAGACCTTATATGATTTGTGCGGGAAAACTCACCACTTGTTCAAATGGGAAATTTATCAGTTACTTTTGGAGATGGACGGGCTTGAGTACTGGTTAGCCTTCCAGGAATTGATCTTTTAAATATCTAACTCATGAATATTCATCTTACCCCATAATCTCTTTCTACTATGGTCACATCAAAGGCTCTAGCGGATGCATGTTTCAACCAGTATGCAACGGAAGATCCAACAATGCCGCCACCAATGATCAGTATGTCTGTATGCCGCGGGACTGGTGCTTCCAGACTTGTTATCTGCCCTTTGAACAGAGGCTCTAACTCTTCTCTTAGCACTTTTATAGGTGACCTGCAGGTTATGTAATACAGTTTGTAAAATTGAGTAAATGCATGTCTCAGAAAATCTTAATCTCAAAAATGTCATAAAGTCAGGCAATCAATGGTCACCTGATTATCCTTGATGATCACAAAGCTACAAGAATCTATTTTCCAACTTTTGTCAATAAAACATAAACATTAACCATCACATCAGCAACAACAAATCACACCAAAAACCATTCAACTGAGTCTATTCAGTCATCAGGAATTACATTTTTTGTCATTTTCTCTTATATAAATTTAGTAAAGTAGGCCCCAACCCAAGGGCGAAACCAAGAGAACCAGGAACATGCAATTCACAACTTTTAAAAAGGACCCATATACGTCCATAATCATGCTCATCATTTGTTTTCCAGTGCTTTCTGCAGTAAGAAGAAGATTTTCAAAATTTACTTTAAATTTGACTGTTATGGCCCTGCCCCCAAGGTCCAAGGGGAGGTGGGGATCATGCAATTCACAATTTTGATTCATCTTTAGGTATCTAATCTGAATACAACATTTCATTATGATTGAGCTTATGGTTTTTGAGAAGAAGTTGAAAATGTCAATTGTTTACGGACGGACGACCCACGACGACGGACAAAAGTCGATTGTAAAAGGTGCCTTGAGACAAAGTTTCAGGTGACCTAAAAAGTCTTCAATACGAAAAGTACTGTTATCATGTCTGACAGACTGGTGGTATATATATGATAGGGAGAATCATACATCTAACAAAACATCTTTCAGAATCACCGGATACCTGAAGGATACATAAATGATAGAAATAGTACTTAAATAGATCAGTAGAGAATTACCATTTTACAGTGCTAAAACTTATAACAAAATATCCATAGCTAGCTTTTCGGCTTTACATCTTATCAGAGGACAAAACAACAACACAAATACAAACAATTTTCTATATATACAAATAACAATAGTGAAATGATTGACTGACAGTACTACAGACAGACTGAGAAACCTACTATAATATTACAAACTAAAACTTAACTATATATACACTACAAATGTGCGCGACCGTGTGATCAAAACCCATGTAATGATAGTTTCCCAGTATATTTGTTGTTTCAAAAGACTGGAGCAAATATAAGCAACAAGTAGTTAAAATTGTTATGACCTACTGGTACACAAAACACAGATTTACAGAAATTAGCATTTACAGGAATGAATCTTGTTTCAATATTGCAGAAAAAAATAGAATCGCAGACAATTGCGTGTAAATGGCATTTATACAGTGACATTTATTATCAACTGAATATTAAATCAAAACTGTATATAAATGGAATAAAACTGTTAAGGCGCAATATGACTGTGTAAATGTGAACACTATTAATAAAATATCTACCGGTAAGCAGTTTCCCTATCAGTTTATTGTTTCATAAAACAGTATGACAATTATTAACAAGAGGCCGAAGAGGGCTGATTTCCCCTACTGGCAACAAATGGACAGATGAACATTTCAGAGGAAATGTATTTTGTAAGTTCCTCTTCAAATTATCTTTTAGGAGACCACCATGCAATACTTCATGTAAAATATCTAAGGTCTAGGCCTTGAACTTTAAGAGAAAATGTTTTTTAGAGTTTCGCTTAAAATGTAGTTATAAGCCCTGTAGCGGGGGCACTTTTAGTCAAATCACGCTTGTTCAAGAATTTGTCCATGATCTTGTGGTTACATAACTGCTGTGCAAGTTTAGTTGAGATTCAATGAAAAATGAAGGTCCTATCGCGTATACAACATTTTCTCAATATAACTCTATGTAAAACAATGATCACTGTGGCAGCCTTAAATTTTACCACAGGAACCCGACCTCAACAAATTTTTTGGGGGATCCCCATGCAATGCTATACATGTATAATATCTAAGGTCTTTGTACTTGAAGAATCGCAGAGTGGTTGAAATAGTGTCAATAAAAATAGAATAGCAGATTCCAATATTTATTGCGTGTAGAATACATTTATAGACCAATCTATACTAAACCAAAATTGCATACATGGAATAAAACAATAAGTGTTGTTGGAGATCTATTCAGGCAGCTGTCATGATTTATTGTAATCAAAATATACTAACTCTAAAATCAAATTAGTTTTATTTTGTTCATACAAACTTCCCATGCAGCTTTATAGTCATTAGTGCTTGCATAACTAGTTTGCATCTCGCTTGTATTAGCATTTACAGTAACAATCAACCAACATGTCAATATCTAAGCAATAAAATAAATTACAGGACTCATATATTGTCACTGATTGTCACCTCTGGGGACTTATTCATTCAAATTTACATACATACATATCAGTTTAACCCTTTACTTCATATAGACGCCTTTGGACACCTCTAATATAGAAGGCTTTTAAATTTTTGGGTGAATTATGTTTATATTAACTGACAGAGTTGAAAACAGTGCAGGAAGTGTTCAGATTGCTCGTTACAAACAATCTGAACTCTTCCTGCACTGTTTTCAAAGGCCTTCTGTGATTGGTGTGGGAAAACGCGTATCTATGAAGTAAAGGGTTAAGTATAAGTATGGATTAGAACAGAATATACAATCTTATAAAATTCTTCTCTGGGGTCTTGCCTCCTATCTTTATACGGTCTTTTAAATTTCAAGAATCAATGAAAGGTGTGTTACAGGGACCAGAGAATGGGTTTGAATTGCAGGTGAGCAATTCGAATTGATCAAATTCGAAATATCAGGACTTAATTTACACTGAACTATGTAGAAGGGGTACATAAGGAACTTCAGCTTGGAATAGTCCGGAATTTTGAAATATGAGTGTTCTTATTGGCGAGTTTTGACTACATATATTTGGATCCATATATCACCTCTTATTTTTTTAATCACTTGTGAAGTCACTTTTCTGGAGGGTCCATGCCGTCCTTTAAAAAAAACTTGTTTGCCGTGCTCCTACCTTCACACTCAAAATTGCAGCTACACAAACTCTGGTATTGCCTTTCAAGGCGTTTAATTTTTTTTCATGATTTCTCCATTTTTCTTTAAAATGACTATGCAAAATCAAAATCTGGCCCAAAAATAGTTACCTACCTACCCACATGCAAAATACTGGGTCGGAGCAGAGCAAATATACATTTTTTTAAGGATGGCCCCACTGTGTCCTTGTGGTCTTAACATTTTCTGAAGATAATTTATCTCTCATCCCCCCAATTGTGTGTTCAAGTCCAGCTCCATCCAAAAACATTTATGTGAGATTATAGTTTGCCAGATTCTTGCAGGATTCTACTCCGGCCCATGGTCATGATAAAACTGATTGTAATAGATACATGTAAGCCATTCAGTCATTTCTTTTTAATTTCTTTTTCAAAAAAAGTCAGACCTAACACGTTGGTACTCAGTTGGTAACATGCCTGATTATCAATCCAAGGGTAGTGAGTTTGATTCCCTGCCCAGCCACAGTCTCCGTGTTGACAGATATAAGACAATATATCAATGTTTATCAGCTACCTACGTGCAGAGATGGGTGTGCTCGAGTACTGGTTAACCTTCCTTGATCCCAGGAAAGAGTGGTTAGGTTAACTGATCATCTGTTATAGTATTCGATGGCATAAATCACGCTAAATATTAAAACAAAGAAATTAAAAAATTGAAGGAACACAGATCAGAATCATGAAAATGAATAAAGTCTATTTAATCTTACCGGTAGTTCAAGGCAGCAGGTATATATTCCCTCTGTTTTGGTGTATCTGGCTTGTCACAGTATAGCCTTTGCAGATGACGCAGTGCTGCAAATTGTGATCTGCGAAACAAGCTTGAGTTTCTGATTGGCTGGAACATTTTCTCTAATACAGCTTATCACTTTAAACCTGTAACTATACCAATTATATTGTTAAGGAATTAATCATTTGAATAAATATATTTGTATTTTACCATAATATTATACAAGTATTGTTTGGAATTATGAACATTTGAACAGACAGTATTTTATACGCAGGGTTCTCCACAAGAAGGAATGCAAATGCTGTGGTAAGAGCGCGTAACACCTTCAACACATTTTCAAGCACTGTGTAAGGCACTCAATGAAATATATTTCACTAAGTAAAACTTATCAGTTATGGTCATCATATTTAGTATGTTTCATTTTAGGCATTAAATTGAGAAAAGATATGCAAAGAAAAATGATGATTTACAGGAAACGCTAGTAAGCTTTTGCAAAATTTTGGTAAAAAAATTCAAGCGCCAGGGGAATACCATTTCTGATAGTCAAGTGCTGGGGTGCCCCTGTGCTTTAGGTAGTTTGCAGCGTTCCTAGCCTATTTTTCACATTTCGCGAATTTTTCTGCCATTTCTTGTCATCTTTCCCTTATAAAATAGTCAACATCAACGCAAAATTGTTTTAATAACAATTTTACATTGCTAGTTTTATTACTTGTGGGAAGAATATAACTTTTACACAGATAAAATACAAATTATGTTACTTTCACGTCTAATCATTACGACAGTGTTATTGCCTGATGTCACAAAAACGCGCTGGTACAAGTTCTTGAAATTTACATACAAGTATATTAAACTTCATTCATTTTACTATAATATGACAGAAAAAAAAGAGGGGGTGTAAATGTTAGTTTTTACATAAATTTGAATCGAAATTAAAAGTGAAACCCTTAAAAACACATGACGTTTGTCTGCTATTTCAGACGACGTCGTTATTTGACGTAAGTATTATATGGCGTTGTTTTTTTCGTCGTCCGATATCACAACGAGCAATCTGAACATGTCCTGCACTGTTTTCCACTCTGTCAGTTAATAAAAACATAATTCACCCATTGCTGATACGTGGTGAATTAATGCTTTCAATATTAGAGGTGTCCAAAGGCGTCTATAAGAAGTAAAGGGTTAAACAGCCATGTGCCTAGTCTCGGTAACAACTTCGCAAACAAAAAAAAAAATTTAATCTCACTATTCTCTCCGCTTATTAGACCATATATATGTACGCTTGCTCTGGATAAACAGAGCCCCAGATAATTGTTTAAACTTTAAGATGATGAGTCATTACTCATCAAAACTCATAAGATGAGTATTCATGATATTTTCTGAATAGTGATGAGTATTGTGCATATGATATACAATCAAATATGTGTTAAGCTGCAGCATACAGTGGGGAGGTACTATAGAGCATGTGGTTGTTGAATACAGACCAAGTTTGGCTTTAAATATAAAATTAACATGTCTGGCTGCTTAACACAAGTGTAACAGGTTATTGCAAACTCCTCTTGAATTGCTTGAGTAATTTATGTTTAGCTGTTCAAATGGACATCAAACTTTCCATTCTGCCTTTTATTTTATATCAGTTATTTTGCTGTTTAATGAACTTAATTTATTGATTGACTGACTGACATTTATTCAAGTTAAAACACACATATACATGTTTCATTAAATATACATACTCAATTACAAATAAAAAATAGATACACTGTCTTACTGCAGTATATGCTATGCCAACTTTTGCTCTACTCATCTGCAGCAAGAAATCACAACCACTATGAACCATTTTGAAAATATTTCAAAAGTAAATTTATAAATAGGCATTTTTTTAAGCGTAAGAATCATGTTACCATGAGGAAAAAGGGGCGTATCTGTGTAGTGAGACATTAAAGTATGTAATTTTCAAATGACCATTGTTTTAAACAATTGTCACAAACTGATTGTCACAATTGCTGAAACCATATCATTGAAAATAACAAAAACAAGAAGATATAGTTGTTTATTTTGCTTGAAACAAAGGATATTTTCTTCTACACAGTGGTTTTTGTTGGTGTCGGTTATTTTCAGCACGTATTAAGAATCAGTTGATAATTATGTCATATTATGTGTTGTATTTGTATAATGTGAATATCTACCTATTCGCTTGATATCTATGTTTTACCTAATATATCAATTACAATAGCGAGTGAATACGACTGAATGTGATAAAGCCATGCATTCACGAGTATGCAAGCTAATATGGTTACACGTAGGATTTGAAAACAAAACAAAAATAAACAATAAACAGGTATATATGAACACTGAAAGTTAATTACGAAAACTCTATTTTCATGGGTGATATGGAAAACTCGGGATATATAGGCTGCTATTAGTTTGATTACATAAAATACAAAAACTCTTACGAAATCTTGTTTTACAAATCACTTTTATATTTTGAATCATCAATAGTTTTTTGAAAGTTCTGCTGATATTCATGTTTAAAATATATTATACTACAAAACACAATATTCCACTTTAAATGTAAACAAAATGTACACAAAGAATAAATATTTTCGTGCTGCCAATAAATAACAAGAATAATAAAAAAGAATCGCAGCATCTTGGAAATGCTTTGGTTTTAGTATTTAAAACCGGGTGGTTTTACTATTTAAAACCCGGCTTCTAAAACCCGGTCAAGGTCCAACTGACACGACCACAACGGACTGGAAGGAAAAGGCAAATGTGATACATGTGTAATATTGATTATGGTGTTCTATTGCACTAATTTAAATCATATTGCAAAGTCCTTTGCATATTTAATAAGAAAATATCGAGAAAAAAATATATAAAAAGGCATATTTAGGTATAGAATTTTACTTTTGGCGATTTTTCGCCGTTTTTTTGACAAATTGACAGGTAATTTAAAGTATACTGGTCATATCTAATACTGTGAGTCTAAAAAATGTTCAACCATGTAAAGAATGGCATCAGTACTATACAGTAATAAGGTTACTTAAGTTGCCGATACGCCATGCAAACAAATGCCGAAGCTGACAGAAGTTGGAGCTTTGTGCATGTCTTCCCAGATTGTTATTATATGGCCATTCGCGGTAATAGGTATATCGCGGTATTAGGTATACAAGGGATACGCAATCTAACACTAAACTATAAGAAGATTCCCTTCTTTATTATTAATGTGGATGACATGAATGGCAACCATGTAAACTGTTTCGTTTTTGTTATAGAAATAATAAAGAAAATCGAATTAACACGGTTTCATTAAACCCATACGATATGGTATATTGCAACGTGGGAGAGAACCGTTCTTGTGTCGCGAAATCCCATGACGTTAGTCCCCGAGCATAATATCAGTTCTTTGCAGGGAACATGCTGTTTAATAAAAACATGTCAACTTACCACTGTGATGATATCCGTTAATATGTTTGATCCTTTACACAAATACATGCATGCTACGTAATCATAAAACTTGCAAAACTAAAACCAAAAGTTGTCATACTCAGGGGTCAAATCTCCTATTTGCGACTTTGAAGAGTCGTCTCTAATCCCAACTTTAGGTCACCAACCACCATTGCGTTTTCCGCAGAGGTTCTTGATTATAACATTTGAAATTATTGTCACTATTTCTCACATTCGGCGACAAAGAGTCAATAATATATAATGTAATATTCTAAACTCAAATCAAAATGGAAAAATGGATCAAAATTGTCACTCTTTACTATTTTTGCCCCCTGAAGCAGACATATATGACCCCCAATGAACAGCATTAAATACCACTTGGTATTTCAATAGTTCCCTTAAAACGACTTTTTTTAAGTAAAAGAAGCATAACTTTATTTTTATAGACACATACATAATAAACAATCACGTTATTGTGATCAGTCGTGAGACCCTCCCAGGGGTTTTGGAGATCTGGGGAACATGGTTAATTATTTCTAGAGAGCTGGGGAGCATTGGCCATTAATTTCAGGGATCCAGGGATCAGTCTTAATTTAAGAGATATAGGGGAAATACTTTTGGGGAACAATGGCAAATACTTTTGAAGATCTGTGGAACAATGGCCATTGCTTTAAGAGATCCAAGGAACAGGGATACCCATATGGGAGGGCCTAAGTCGTCAGTTCAGGGGCGTTCCTAGATGTTTTTAGTATAGGCCTACGCCAGGATGAGGGTTGGGAGGGGATTGTCCCCGCCCCCTCCTATTTGCGGGGGAGGCGGTGTGGGATTTGGAGGTCCTCCCCGAGGTTTTTCTTTAAGAACTACAAATTAGTAGTCAAGTTTAATGACTTTGACATGAAGCCTCTTACCCAATATCCCCCTTCGGCTTTATATTTATCACATTTTAATAACCTCTTTTTTCTTTTCATTTTCCACCTCCAACTCCGAGTTACAAGCCCGGACTTATAGGAGTATGCCTAGGAACGCCCCTGCAGTTTGAAATCTTCATCCAACCAGAGAAAGCTTACTATAAATGTTGCTGATTATGATGATGTTGTGTGTAATATTAGCATGATATTATTCAATTATTTAAAGCATACAGCCAATAGAATATTAAAGAAAGTTGAAGAAGAATTACCAATTCAATTGTATTATCTATTTTCCCTCGTCTACATGTGCTGTTGTGTGTAGATGTTTCTGTAAAGTTGTACAGCACGATAAAGTCTATATGGAGATCACAATAACAAAAATGAATAAAAATATTATAATTTAATACCTTAAATGATGATGGTCGGCATATAGAAGCCTAAATCCACTTTAAACAGAGGTAATACTCCCAATTAAGTAACAAAAGAAGTATATATGGACTTCTCAATGAAAATTGAGAACCAGAAAAAAATGTTTCTCATTATTTTTTTCTAAGCTCGCTCTAAAATCCTCAGAAAACTATGTTGTATTTTCAAGCCAAGATGAAGTCTTTCTTTACCCTCGCACCTTGCTTGAAGCATTTTGGCGAGCAGGAGCTGAAGATTATTTAGCCAGTGGACATCATCGGCAGGGTCGCTTTGCACCACTGGCTGGAACTGTAGATTAAGTTGATTAGTCGATTCTGGTCGTTGTCTAGAAGTTGTAGATTATTTTTAAGCTGGTGATTCGGTTGTTCGTTGTAGTAAGGCGGTTGTTGTCATCACGCTGTATTATGAGCTGCTGGTTAGTTTCTTTGCTGATGGTTAAACGATCCTGTCTAGGGCCACGTTTAAAAACATAAAAACGATGATCCTTTGAAATAGATGACTCCATCAATCACCTAACATCGAGTCATCCGGTGTTTCCTCAACACGAAGTTAAAACATTGAAAATCATACAGATTTACAATAATCACCAATTTGACCCACTTCGAAGATAGGAGCGGAAGTGCATGCGTCTGCCCAGCTCGACAGTCGCTTGTAGAGTTATGTTGGACTTTAAAAGCATTTCGCCTACATATATATCTGCAATCGGAAACTTAATTTTGATTGGCTTCTTAAATTATTGACCAAAACATTCATAAATCACAAACCTTTGCCAAGGATAGTGCAGCTGTGAAGAGACGTATATCACATTATTGTACTAATGGAGGAAAATAGTGTGCTTAATTAATTCCTCAGTTGAAAGATTGAACAATATTGACTCTTTACAGGACAATTTTAAAACACGTTTATTATCAGAATATTTAAATTGAGGCTTGCAGAAACATTTGAAAATATGAAATAATACTATATTGTAATATATTATAACTAGTATATATAATTAACTAGTATATACAATTAAAATAATTATAAAATTAAACTCACCTAATAATAGCGTGAACACTTCTCTTTTCATTCAATCATATTGTAGCGAAATGAATAAAGTTTAACATATGTAAAATTCAACTTCTATCGGACCATTTTTGCGCAATCAAGCGTGTATGTTCAAAATTTGTTGTTTTTTAAACCCGTGGTTTAATCAGCCCTGGCGTAATGATTAGATGTAAAGGTAACATAATTTGCGTTTTATCTGTATAAAAGTTATAATCTTATCAAAGGAAATAAAATAAGTAATTTAAAAATGTTAATAAAAGCAGTTTTCAATTAATATTGGCCATTTTATAACGAACAAACAGTGAAAATCGACCGAATAACACATACCGCTAGTGGCGCTGTTAACGAGATTCTACGGGACTATATTAAAAAATAAGAAAAGAAAAAAAGCTAAAACGAAAGCTGTTACATCATAGTTTATGTGTTCAGATTTTTAATAATTTTTCGCCAGATGTCAAAAAATCTGATATGAACGCCGCGAATTAGTATTAGGGACTAAAGAAAATGCTAAAAATGGTTTATATCTGGGGTGGTGTTCACCAACCATTCTCAAGAATATTCTTAGACTTGAACTCAAGAATGACTTTTGAAAAACAAATTTAGAGACCATTTTTAGGCCAAAATTTGCAAGCATGCAGGGACACCTAATATATAGTCAGATAAACTCTTAAAATTATTCTAAATGTCATGGTAAACTAGATATCTAAGGTTGAAATTCTGATTTTCAAGCTCAAGTCTAAGAATATCTCAATACTGTGAATACGACTCCTGGTTTTACGCCGTTTGGGTCCCCTTTCCCTGGAAGTAATGGTCATTGTTCCCCAGATGCCTTGAAATGTTCTTTCTTATTCAGGTCAAAAGTTAAGGGAAATTGCTTTGATAATTTTTGAGAAAACATAAAATGTATGTAAATAAAATGTCAAGTGGCAGGTTAGCTGTTCCGTTCAGTATACGATGAATATATTTAATGTGCATATTTTCCGAAATGTTCATGTTGCATTGATGATACATGCACATATGCCCAAAGAACAATACTAGCTCGTACACGGACAGCGTAGCGGCAATGACGAAACTCAAATGATCACCATTACAAGGAAGAAGGAAAATTTGTTACATTTTACAAAAGATACAACAACCTCTAACTAGACAATGTCCAAGCAAGGTCTTATACAGAAGGGTAGGAAAAACTGGCATCTGTCTACTAAATGTAAATGAAATAGCACGCGAAGAATCAATAATTTGGTAAATAAACTATTCGTGTTTCAAAGGCAACTTATTTCTTATACAAATATCTTTATTCAGCAATTAAACATACAGCATGTTTATAGCCTACACAAATACATGAAAATATGGATATAGTGAGAACATGAACAATTAAACCTGTCATTTGTTATACTCATAACATCATCATAGATCAGATAAACCAAGAAGCACAAAAATTATTTTATTTTTTATTTTCACTTTTTTATTTTAATCTATATATTAGGTTATGTTTCTTAATCTGAAGGCAAATTAAATGAATTTCGCTAAGTTAAGAACGGTACATAAGCTGTATGTAACCGTAGATGTTTTGTAACGTTATAAATATGCACATCGTTAAAAAATCATCGAATTTTGAAGTAAAATTCAAATACTTTTATTGTTTTTAAGTTACATTATACGATTTTTGTAATCGCAGTTACTTCATTAACTTTTAACACAATTTGCTGGGAATGGTCTCGTTTTGTAGAGAATTTCATTGTGCAAAGATTTTTGATTTGTATTACTGAACCTGTATTACCCCCCCCCCCCCCCCCCCCCCCCCCCCCTCCCCGAGATTTCACGTCGTGAGATTTTACGTGAATACATTATCCAATATATTCCTTTAAATAGCTAAACGCAACATGCTGCCCATCGCTAATAAACTTTAAATATGTAACGTGTGGAAAAAGGTAACTTAACGTTCAGAATAATCAAGGAATTATTAAGAGAAAGAAATGGCACTGATCTAGATTTTTGTGAACGCTCGCGTATTCACGCAAAATCTCGCAATATCTCGTTTTCAATTAGCTTAACTTCCATTCATCCCAGAAACACAAATTAAAATTCTTACATTGCCGAATGAAATTCTTATCAACACAATACCATTCCCAGCAATCTGTGTTTAAATTGTTGAAGTGCTTCTGAGTACAAAATTTGTATACTGCAGCTAAAATTACGACACATTACGAGAAATTTTCCTTCAAACCTCAATATCTTTAGTTCAAAATCATTTTGCATGATCGAAACATGTTTAAACATTTAAGATTACATACAACTTACAGTTTATGTTAAGAAATCAGTTACCTATGATTTATGAATGATTAATTTGCAAAATAATGAATCCTTCGTGTGCTGTTTTATCGACATTTTGTCAGGAGATGCAAGTTTCCTATCCTTCTATACAAGTCCTTGGAATAATACAAGAAACAAAGTGGAAACTTGTATATAAATTTGACAAATGTTACAAAGTAATGAGCGTATTCTACTATGTGTACCTAATAAGAAATCGTACTTCATCATTATAACATTTGTAATGACATAACTTTACGTCTCACATCACTATATTACATTTCCCATGGGGCTTCATTGTAACATCATTGCCAACGACACAGCAAAAAATCAAAATCTGCAGCATGTGTCCGGGCTCAAAATGTTAAACATGTTCTAGATCTGTAATTATAAAAAAACATACCATGATCTGGTTAGTTTGTTTTTAATACAGCGGTTTTTGTAACCCCTGTCAATTTTCAGAGTAATAATATGTCAACAATTCACCATCGATGCGATTCGACCCGTCAGATCTAAAATGACACAAAATTGTAAGAACTCTCTGTGGTGATTTCTAAAGTATTGAACATTTAGCACAAAATAAGAATAAATATATTACTGCATTATTAAGTCCCGAAAAAGAAGACAACAGGAACTATAATTTACTACTACCTCCTTCATTCGTAGGCCCAGTGTCAATCGGAACATCGCTCGGCTATTTCCGCCTACGTACAAAAAAAGCTTTATGGCGAAATGGTCTTCTACACCCTCTGGGCTGCCCAGTGACACCCGGTTTTTGAGTGCGGCTCATCTAGAAGTCGGTCATCGAGTGTCGTGAACATGGGGACACATACCAGGCTGCAAGCTTCCGGCTGTATGGAGCGACTCAGGCGAAAAGACGGCATCTCGCCCGCCGCCAATCTCCGCCCTCGGCTAATACTTGGGTTTCAATGGACACCTCAGGTGTCTTCTACACCCTCTGGGCTGCCCAGTGACACCCGGGTTTTGAGTGTGGCTCATCTAGAAGTCGGTCATCGAGTGTCGTGAACATGGGGACACACACCAGGCTGCAAGCTGTCGGCTGTATGGAGCGACTCAGGCGAAAAGACGGCATCTCGCCCGCCGCCAATCTCCGCCCTCGGCTAATACTTGGGTTTCAATGGACACCTCAGGTGTCTTCTACACCCTCTGGGCTGCCCAGTGACACCCGGTTTTTGAGTGTGGCTCATCTAGAAGTCGGTCATCGAGTGTCGTGAACATGGGGACACACACCAGGCTGCAAGCTGTAGGCTGTATGGAGCGACTCAGGCGAAAAGACGGCATCTCGCCCGCCGCCAATCTCCGCCCTCGGCTAATACTTGGGTTTCAATGGACACGTCAGGGGTCTTCTACACCATCTGAGCTGCCCAGTGACACCCGGTTTTTGAGTGTGGCTCATCTAGAAGTCGGTCATCGAGTGTCGTGAACATGGGGACACACACCAGGCTGCAAGCTGTAGGCTGTATGGAGCGACTCAGGCGAAAAGAGGGCATCTCGCCCGCCGCCAATCTCCGCCCTCGGCTAATACTTGGGTTTCAATGGACACCTCAGGTGTCTTCTACACCCTCTGGGCTGCCCAGTGACACCCGGATTTTGAGTGTGGCTCATCTAGAAGTTGGTCATCGAGTGTCGTGAACATGGGGACACACACCAGGCTGCAAGCTGTAGGCTGTATGGAGCGACTCAGGCGAAAAGACGGCATCTCGCCCGCCGCCAATCTCCGCCCTCGGCTAATACTTGGATTTCAATGGACACGTCAGGTGTCTTCTACACCCTCTGGGCTGCCCAGTGACACCCGGTTTTTGAGTGTGGCTCATCAAGAAGTCGGTCATCGAGTGTCGTGAACATGGAGACACACACCAGGCTGCAAGCTGTAAGCTGTATGGAGCGACTCAGGCGAAAAGACGGCATCTCGCCCGCAGCCAATCTCCGCCCTCGGCTAATACTTGGATTTCAATGGACACCTCAGGTGTCATCTACACCCTCTTGGCTGCCCAGTGACACCCGGTTTTTGAGTGTGGCTCATCTAGAAGTCGGTCATCGAGTGTCGTGAACATGGGGACACACACCAGGCTGCAAGCTGTAGGCTGTATGGAGCGACTCAGGCGAAAAGACGGCATCTCGCCCGCCGCCAATCTCCGCCCTCGGCTAATACTTGGGTTTCAATGGACACCTCAGGTGTCTTTTACACCCTCTTGGCTGCCCAGTGACACCCGGTTTTTGAGTGTGGCTCATCTAGAAGTCGGTCATCGAGTGTCGTGAACATGGGGACACACACCAGGCTGCAAGCTGTAGGCTGTATGGAGCGACTCAGGCGAAAAGAGGGCATCTCGCCCGCCGCCAATCTCCGCCCTCGGCTAATACTTGGGTTTCAATGGACACCTCATGTGTCTTCTACACCCTCTGGGCTGCCCAGTGACACCCGGTTTTTGAGTGTGGCTCATCTAGAAGTCGGTCATCGAGTGTCGTGAACATGGGGACACACACCAGGCTGCAAGCTGTAGGCTGTATGGAGCGACTCAGGCGAAAAGACGGCATCTCGCCCGCCGCCAATCTCCGCCCTCGGCTAATACTTGGGTTTCAATGGACACCTCATGTGTCTTCTACACCCTCTGGGCTGCCCAGTGACACCCGGTTTTTGAGTGTGGCTCATCTAGAAGTCGGTCATCGAGTGTCGTGAACATGGGGACACACACCAGGCTGCAAGCTGTAGGCTGTATGGAGCGACTCAGGCGAAAAGACGGCATCTCGCCCGCCGCCAATCTCCGCCCTCGGCTAATACTTGGGTTTCAATGGACACCTCAGGTGTCTTCTACACCCTCTGGGCTGCCCAGTGACACCCGGTTTTTGAGTGTGGCTCATCTAGAAGTCGGTCATCGAGTGTCGTGAACATGGGGAAACACACCAGGCTGCAAGCTGTAGGCTGTATGGAGTGACTCAGGCGAAAAGACGGCATCTCTCTCGCCGCCAATCTCCGCCCTCGGCTAATACTTGGATTTCAATGGACACCTCAGGTGTCTTCTACACCCTCTGGGCTGCCCAGTGACACCCGGTTTTTGAGTGTGGCTCATCTAGAAGTCGGTCATCGAGTGTCGTGAACATGGGGACACACACCAGGCTGCAAGCTGTAGGCTGTATGGAGCGACTCAGGCGAAAAGACGGCATCTCGCCCGCCGCCAATCTCCACCCTCGGCTAATACTTGGGTTTCAATGGACACCTCAGGTGTCATCTACACCCTCTGGGCTGCCCAGTGACACCCGGTTTTTGAGTGTGGCTCATCTAAAAGTCGGTCATCGAGTGTCGTGAACATGGGGACACACACCAGGCTGCAAGCTGTAGGCTGTATGGAGCGACTCAGGCGAAAAGACGGCATCTCGCCCGCCGCCAATCTCCGCCTTTGGCTAATACTTGGGTTTCAATGGACACCTCAAGTGTCTTCTACACCCACTGGGCTGCCCAGTGACACCCGGTTTTTCAGTGTGGCTCATCTAGAAGTCGGTCATCGAGTGTCGTGAACATGGGGACACACACCAGGCTGCAAGCTGTAGGCTGTATGGAGCGACTCAGGCGAAAAGAGGGCATCTCGCCCGCCGCCAATCTCCGCCCTCGGCTAATACTTGGGTTTCAATGGACACCTCATGTGTCTTCTACACCCTCTGGGCTGCCCAGTGACACCCGGTTTTTGAGTGTAGCGCATCTAGAAGTCGGTCATCGAGTGTCGTGAACATGGGGACACACACCAGGCTGCAAGCTGTAGGCTGTATGGAGCGATTCAGGCGAAACGACGGCATCTCGCCCGCCGCCAATCTCCGCCCTCGGCTAAGACTTGGGTTTCAATGGATACCTCAGGTGTCTTCTACACCCTCTGGGCTGCCCAGTGACACCCGGTTTTTGAGTGTGGCTCATCTAGAAGTCGGTCATCGAGTGTCGTGAACATGGGGACACACACCAGGCTGCAAGCTGTAGGCTGTATGGAGCGACTCAGGCGAAAAGACGGCATCTCGCCCGCCGCCAATCTCCGCCCTCGGCTAATACTTGGGTTTCAATGGACACGTCAGGTGTCTTCTATACCCTCTGGGCTGCCCAGTGACACCCGGTTTTTGAGTGTGGCTCATCTAAAAGTCGGTCATCGAGTGTCGTGAACATGGGGACACACACCAGGCTGCAAGTCTGTAGGCTGTATGGAGCGACTCAGGCGAAAAGACGGCATCTCGCCCGCCGCGAATCTCCGCCCTCGGCTAATACTTGGATTTCAATGGACACCTCAGGTGTCTTCTACACCCTCTGGGCTGCCCAGTGACACCCGGTTTTTGAGTGTGGCTCATCTAGAAGTCGGTCATCGAGTGTCGTGAACATGGGGACACACACCAGGCTGCAAGCTGTAGGCTGTATGGAGCGACTCAGGCGAAAAGACGGCATCTCGCCCGCCGCAAATCTCCGCCCTCGGCTAATACTTGGGTTTCAATGGACACCTCAGGTGTCTTTTACACCCTCTGGGCTGCCCAGTGACACCCGGTTTTTGAGTGTGGCTCATCTAGAAGTCGGTCATCGAGTGTCGTGAACATGGGGACACACACCAGGCTGCAAGCTTCCGGCTGTATGGAGCGACTCAGGCGAAAAGACGGCATCTCGCCCGCCGCCAATCTCCGCCCTCGGCTAATACTTGGGTTTCAATGGACACGTCAGGTGTCTTTTATACCCTCTGGGCTGCCCAGTGACACCAGGTTTTTGAGTGTGGCTCATCTAAAAGTCGGTCATCGAGTGTCGTGAACATGGGGACACACACCAGGCTGCAAGTCTGTAGGCTGTATGGAGCGACTCAGGCGAAAAGACGGCATCTCGCCCGCCGCCAATCTCCGCCCTCGGCTAATACTTGGGTTTCAATGGACACCTCAGGTGTCTTCTACACCCTCTGGGCTGCCCAGTGACACCCGGTTTTTGAGTGTGGCTCATCTAGAAGTCGGTCATCGAGTGTCGTGAACATGGGGACACACACCAGGCTGCAAGCTATAGGCTGTATGGAGCGACTCAGGCGAAAAGACGGCATCTCGCCCGCCGCCAATCTCCGCCCTCGGCTAATACTTGGGTTTCAATGGACACCTCAGGTGTCTTCTACACCCTCTGGGCTGCCCAGTGACACCCGGTTTTTGAGTGTGGCTCATCTAGAAGTCGGTCATCGAGTGTCGTGAACATGGGGACACACACCAGGCTGCAAGCTGTAGGCTGTATGGAGCGACTCAGGCGAAAAGACGGCATCTCGCCCGCCGCAAATCTCCGCCCTCGGCTAATACTTGGGTTTCAATGGACACCTCAGGTGTCTTCTACACCCTCTGGGCTGCCCAGTGACACCCGGTTTTTGAGTGTGGCTCATCTAGAAGTCGGTCATCGAGTGTCGTGAACATGGGGAAACACACCAGGCTGCAAGCTGTAGGCTGTATGGAGCGACTCAGGCGAAAAGACGGCATCTCGCCCGCCGCGAATCTCCGCCCTCGGCTAATACTTGGGTTTCAATGGACACATCAGGTGTCTTCTACACCCTCTGGGCTGCCCAGTGACACCCGGTTTTTGAGTGTGGCTCATCTAGAAGTCGGTCATCGAGTGTCATGAACATGGGGACACACACCAGGCTGCAAGCTTCCGGCTGTATGGAGCGACTCAGGCGAAAAGACGGCATCTCGCCCGCCGCCAATCTCCGCCCTCGGCTAATACTTGGGTTTCAATGGACACCTTAGGTGTCTTCTACACCCTCTGGGCTGCCCAGTGACACCCAGTTTTTGAGTGTGGCTCATCTAGAAGTCGGTCATCGAGTGTCGTGAACATGGGGACACACACACCACGCTGCAAGCTGTAGGTTGTATGGAGCGACTCAGGCGAAAAGAAGGCTTCTCGCCCGCCGCCAATCTCCGCCCTCGGCTAATACTTGGATTTCAATGGACACCTCAGGTGTCTTCTACATCCTCTGGGCTGCCCAGTGATACCCGGTTCTTGAGTGTGGCTCATCTAGAAGTCGGTCATCGAGTGTCGTGAACATAGGGACACACACCAGGCTGCAAGCTGTAGGCTGTATGGAGCGACTCAGGCGAAAAGACGGCATCTCGCCCGCCGCCAATCTCCGCCCTCGGCTAATACTTGGGTTTCAATGGACACCTCAGGTGTCTTCTACACCCTCTGGGCTGCCCAGTGACACCCGGTTTTTGAGTGTGGCTCATCTAGAAGTCGGTCATCGAGTGTCGTGAACATGGGGACACACACCAGGCTGCAAGCTGTAGGCTGTATGGAGCGACTCAGGCGAAAAGACGGCATCTCGCCCGCCGCCAATCTCCGCCCTCGGCTAATACTTGGGTTTCAATGGACACGTCAGGTGTCTTCTACACCCTCTGGGCTGCCCAGTGACATCCGGTTTTTGAGTGTGGCTCATCTAGAAGTCGGTCAACGGGTGTCGTGAACATGGGCGCACACACCAGGCTGCAGTCTGTAGGCTGTTTGGAGCGAATGGGGCGAAAAGACGGCATCTCGCCCGCAGCCAATCTCCGCCCCCGGCTAATACTTGGGTTTCAATGGACACATCAGGTGTCTTCTACACCCTCTGGGCTGCCCAGTGACACCCGGTTTTTGAGTGTGGCTCATCTAGAAGTCGGTCAACGAGTGTCGTGAACATGGGCGCACACACCAGGCTGCAGTCTGTAGGCTGTTTGGAGCGAATGGGGCGAAAAGACGGCATCTCGCCCGCAGCCAATCTTCGCCCCCGGCTAATACTTGGGTTTCAATGGACACGTCAGGTGTTTTCTACACCCTCTGGGCTGCCCAGTGACACCCGGTTTTTGAGTGTGGCTCATCTAGAAGTTGGTCAACGAGTGTCGTGAACATGGGCGCACACACCAGGCTGCAGTCTGTAGGCTGTTTGGAGCGAATGGGGCGAAAAGACGGCATCTCGCCCGCAGCCAATCTCCGCCCCCGGCTAATACTTGGGTTTCAATGGACACGTCAGGTGTCTTCTACACCCTCTGGGCTGCCCAGTGACACCCGGTTTTTGAGTGTGGCTCATCTAGAAGTCGGTCAACCAGTGTCGTGAACATGGGCGCACACACCAGGCTGCAGTCTGTAGGCTGTTTGGAGCGAATGGGGCGAAAAGAAGGCATCTCGCCCGCAGCCAATCTCCGCCCCCGGCTAATACTTGGGTTTCAATGGACACGTCAGGTGTCTTCTACACCCTCTGGGCTGCCCAGTGACACCCAGTTTTTGAGTGTGGCTCATCTAGAAGTCGGTCAACGAGTGTCGTGAACATCGGCGCACACACCAGGCTGCAGTCTGTAGGCTGTTTGGAGCGAATGGGGCGAAAAGACGGCATCTCGCCTGCAGGCAATCTCCGCCCCCGGCTAATACTTGGGTTTCAATGGACAGGTCAGGTGTCTTCTACACCCTCTGGGCTGTCCAGTGACACCCGGTTTTTGAGTGTGGCTCATCTAAAAGTCGGTCAACGAGTGTCGTGAACATGGGCGCACACACCAGGCTGCAGTCTGTAGGCTGTTTGGAGCGAATGGGGCGAAAAGACGGCATCTCGCCCGCAGCCAGTCTTCGCCCCCGGCTAATACTTGGGGTTTCAATGGACACGTCAGGTGTCTTCTACACCCTCTGGGTTGCCCAGTGACACCCGGTTTTTGAGTGTGGCTCATCTAGAAGTCGGTCAACTAGTGTCGTGAACATGAGCGCACACACCAGGCTGCAGTCTGTAGGCTGTTTGGAGCGAATGGGGCGAAAAGACGGCATCTCGCCCGCAGCCAATCTCCGCCCCCGGCTAATAGTTGGGTTTGAATGGACAGGTCAGGTGTCTTCTACACCCTCTGGGCTGCCCAGTGACACCCAGTTTTTGAGTGTGGCTCATCTAGAAGTCGGTCAACGAGTGTCGTGAACATGGGCGCACACACCAGGCTGCAAGCTGTAGGCTGTTTGGAGCGAATGGGGCGAAAAAAACGGCATCTCGCCCGCAGCCAATCTCTGTCCCCGGCTAATACTTGGGTTTCAATGGACACATCAGGTGTCTTCTACACCCTCTGGGCTGCCCAGTGACACCCGGTTTTTGAGTGTGGCTCAGCTAGAAGTCGGTCAACGAGTGTCGTGAACATGGGCGCACACACCAGGCTGCAGTCTGTAGGCTGTTTGGAGCGAATGGGGCGAAAAGACGGCATCTCGTCCGCAGCCAATCTCCGCCCCCGGCTAATACTTGGGTTTCAATGGACACATCAGGTGTCTTCTACACCCTCTGGGCTGCCCAGTGACACCCGGTTTTTGAGTGTGGCTCATCTAGAAGTCGGTCAACGAGTGTCGTGAACATGGGCGCACACACCAGGCTGAAGTCTGTAGGCTGTTTGGGGCGAATGGGGCGAAATGACGGCATCTCGTCCGCAGCCAATCTCCGCCCCCGGCTAATACTTGGGTTTCAATGGACACGTCAGGTGTCTTCTACACCCTCTGGGCTGCCCAGTGACACCCGGTTTTTGAGTGTGGCTCATCTAGAAGTCGGTCAACGAGTGTCGTGAACATGGGCGCACACACCAGGCTGAAGTCTGTAGGCTGTTTGGAGCGAATGGGGCGAAAAGACGGCATCTCGCCCGCAGCCAATCTCCGCCCCCGGCTAATACTTGGGTTTCAATGGACACGTCAGGTGTCTTCTACACCCTCTGGGCTGCCCAGTGACACCCGGTTTTTGAGTGTGGCTCATCTAGAAGTCGGTCAACGAGTGTCGTGAACATGGGCGGACACACCAGGCTGCAGTCTGTAGGCTGTTTGGAGCGAATGGGGCCCGGCCTATTCAAGGGATATATTAGATATATTAGTTTACTCTTTAACCTCATTTGACAACCAATGAAATTGCTTCAATTTTCAAAATTGTGTTGGTCTTGTTTTTTTAAAATAGTCTCTAAATGATTGAATCATTAAGTTCATTCTTGATTTTTAAGCAGCTCGTCATCCCTGCGCACACTTGAATGACATTGCAAAGACTCCACCTTTGATTCAATTCTGAACGAGTCATGTACAAACTACAAAGCCGCGCGAGCTATGCTTAGAAACGACCTTAGCAAACATCAACTTTCAAACGTCAATCATTTCAGATTTCATCGTAGCTCCGCCCATAGTCAGTCAAATGACGGTTAACACTAAACCAGTTAGTGTTCATTAAGTAAAAAAATACAATTAAGAAACTCCGGCTGCTCCATGCGGTCACTTATTTTTGGTTTATTAATCCTTACATAAGGAGTCGTTAAGAATCGAATCTGTTAAATTACCTCCAGAGAAATCAGAGAAATGAAAACTGTTCAAAGGGATTAATCATGATTTTTCAAAATTTTAAAATTGGCTGAAAAAATATCCAATATATCATGACTATATATACTCACTGACCCCGTATTGCCAAAAAGATATATATCTAAACGTGCCAAAATGATATTTTGAAAAAAGGCTTCCTAACTTGGGCTACGCGCCTAGGTAATTGGATTTTAAAAGTGCAACAATTAAATGAGTCACGTGATTTCATTTTTTAGTTCAATTTGATCCGCCATACAGGTTTACATATTGTAAAAAATATTTCATCTTTGAAAGAGTCCGAATAGCGATGTAAAGGTCGTCAAACAGTATTTAAGAGGTATATATTTTAAGAATGGGGATTTCTTTTCAAGTTTACCACTTCAATATAAATATCGATTTTGTCACGTTTTGCTGGATTTGACATACTAAACCATTCGGATTTGATTTATTAATGGTTATGAGATGATTTTATCCATCTCAAAAATAATTTATTTTTAAGACATTTGTAGCGTGTTTTTTTTCATGATATACTCCATTTAATGTCCAAGTGTCCGCAAAATAAGTAACGACTACGTGGGGCACTTGTGACAATGTTTGCCAGTTAATTGCTGAAAACGGTGATTCTACTGAGATTCATTCTGAGGTATTCCGTCACCAATAAAACTGGATATGCTACATATAACCTGTCATTTACTGAAAATGACGTCAAATCATATTCAAAATAAATGAACTAAATCAGAGATTTACTTACGATACTCAGCATGTAAATATATCGAGGGCCTCAATAGTCTACATCTTGCATCATGCATGAATTAATCTACATCATCAAACGATATATTCGTATAGAGAGACTAGCCATTCCAAGCTGTGACTTAAAAACATTTATATATGTCACTGATTCTAATATAAAGTTATTTGTAAACATTTTTTATTCTTGTGCCGTATATACGTTCTTTAAATCTATACAGCGTATTTATACAGTATCAAATCATACATGTACAGTTCATTCTTATAATACAGAAACATGAACAGTTAATATTTTTTGAATCGGTCAATATATACATTCCAACTGCAGTCGGCCTAAAAACTATTTTGATTTACTGCATTTCTTTTCCCAATGAAAAACACTTGCAACTGGGCGGAGCTTAAAAGACCAGTTTCCATATCATTGGTTGCATGGTTTTGTTTTGCTGGTGAGACGTCATGTTGCCTTTAGTTTCACGTAAGTTGTCCTACAAATGCGTGTTGACAACGTCACCGTTGCATCCATGACATTGATTTTGCGGTTTAATGCGTATAGTTTGCTTTTTGAATATCATTATTACAAAAATAGCGTAATAGTTTTATCTAAAATAGCTGGAGAATATAATGTAAATATAAGAATTAAAAGCTGAATTAACATTATGCATTGCCTTTTGCATATTCAATGGGACATATCGAAAAATAAAATAAGAATGCCAAAATTTTAGTCTTGAAATTTACCCTTTTTGATGATTTTGACGATTTCTCGCCGTTTTTTTTGACAAATTCCATATGCGTTTGATTGGCAATGCAGTGTATATAAAATTTAAATAACCATGTTGTCAATAAATTGTTACAAATATCATTATATGCTGAACCAAAAAAATGAAAATATTAACAAAGCATGAAGATATAATTACTTATTTTTTTCGATACCAAGGACATATATTTTATACATATTTTAGACATACGTTTTAAGACCTAAATAAAGGGAATTTTAATTTACCCCGATATTTCCTCATGAAGTATGCAAATGTAATGTATACTGATGGAGATTAATGCATTTAAACAGTATAACCATAATCAAATTCGTCACAGTTGCCTTTTCCTTGCAGCCGGAATATGACCAGATGAGCCCCGGAACCAACTCCACGGACTGGTTCACTCTACTTCCGGTTCGTATAGTATCACCCAAAAATAATGTCTGCACGGCCGCCGTACCAATAGACAATTCATCCGGAAACAAAACAATTCCTTTTCAATAATAGGAAGGAATTATAAAACAAGATTACGCAGTTTCGGCACAAATCACTCAATTTCAAGGTATGTAGAAAATAATATTATAACTTGCAATTAACTCACCGTTCCTTCACACATTTAATCGTTCTCTTGTCGAAATGCGGAATTAGGCCAATTGTGTTTGACGTTGAAAAAAATAATAAAAATGACAGCTCTCGGCACCATTACAATAACAGTTTCGTCTAGGGTTGATATTTAATGTTTATTGAAACGTTGATTAACACCATAGCATTATTATGCTGAATGCAGTTTCTATAAAGTGATTTGAATAAATATAACAGTCAAGACGGAATGGAATGACCATCTCACAGCTGACCTTTAATGTTTTGAAACCAACATGTCGAAAATGTGATGATAACAATTTTATCATATGGATGATGCCTAGAAATCAATCTAGAATCATTTTAGATATTTGGAGAATAGTGCAGAGATACAGAATACCGTTTTGTAGTGTCCCTGGTGCATTTTACATGTCCGGTGTAAAGCACCAATACATGGGAGCTCGATTTTGGTTAAAGTATATTGGTCATGAATACCTAATATCGCGAGTCTAAAAAAATTTAAACCATGTAAAGAATGGCATCAATACTAAACAGTAATAATTTCACTTAAGTGTGCTGTGTAAAAAATAGTAACCGATATGAAATGCAAACAAATGCCGAGACTAATGGAAGTTAGAGATTTGCGCATGTCTTCCCAGATTGTTATTATAAGGGCATTCACGGTAAAAGGTATATCGCGGTATTAGGTATACAAGGGATACCATATTACCAGTGTTAACAAATCATTGGTGGTAACAAATCACTTTCATTTTAACCTATTATACATTACAAAATATTTTGTTATTAAGATTTTTAATACCGTACGTTTGAAGATGAATCCTTAAACAACAACTGGAGAAATGCAAAAACTGATGTCGGTGTTTTCAATTTGTTATATAGGTTTTAGTAACTCCATCAAGAAGAGTGTGTTGAAAATGATGTCATCAAAATATTCGTCTGTCGGAAAAACACACATACTGCATGCACATGTCTAAATAAAAAAATAAAGTAAACATCTTTAAATAATACCATTTTAATGTTCTAACCACACCACAAAAAAGAAAATAATCCGATAAATGTTTCTGTAAAAATTTACTTGTAATGCATAAAATTACTGTCTTTCCAGGAGTAGCGAATCAATTATGCAAATAGGGCAGGTGATGATGGGTGTTCAATATGTTTTAGATATCTTTGTGTAAATGAGCAACTTGACCTGAGGGGTGACTTTGTTGAGTAATGACATTGAATGGGCTTGTGTTATTCAACTTAGGCCTAAAAAAGTGCTTGTTTCATATTTCATGCAAAGACAATTTTCATGAATAATAAGATGGTGCTTAGTGCTTACAAGATGCTAGTAAAAACAGTACCACACATTTTTCGCTTTCATGTTTAATAAATAATGTCTTAAACCATACATTTGCAATATACAGTCAACCCTGGCATAAGCAGCCATCCAAGGGATGGAGTAAAAATGTCTTTTAAGACAGGGTGTTGCTTAATACAGGTTAATTTGTTCTGAAAGCATAGAATTGGGAAATAGCAAATATGGCTGTAACAGTTTAATAAGACACATGAGATGTTTAATGAAGGGGAAAACAATCTTTATTCACAAATGATGGAACATCAACTCATGCTACATAAACAGTCTATGTGAAGAATAATGTAGTAAAATGCTACCATATATTCAAAGTGAGACCACCGGTGTCTGTTGATTGTAGGCCGCAAATACACCAATATTCAAGACAAAGATACATGTACATGTTTAATCTGGATACCCGATTAATAACATTCAAAAGTAAAGTTCAGCTAGTAACAGATGCAAAACCGGAACAGAAGATACAATGTGTTACTGGTTTACTAGTAGGCCATGTTCCTAAAGTGATGGCAGAAGATTTAAAAGAAACACTTGACACTGGTAGTAAAATATTTTGCAAGCCAGGTGGAAATCCTGTGTCCAACTTTGTATCTTAATCTGCGATATGAGGAAGTGGTGCGATGTCTTGTAATTATATCATTTATAGTTGAATAATTTATATTATTACACATTGTGGTGTCTGTCATACCAGAAAAAATCTATGATGCAGAGTTGAGTGGCCAAAAATGCACATTTAATTCAGTAATATTTCATTGCATACATGTATAATGTTAATCATAATGTACATATATATTACAGTGACATGGTGAAAGAATGATAAATTGTTTTTTAGTATATTTACTGTTTTTACCATTTTCTATAAGGATAGCCGGAACCTGCATCCTAAACATTTAATGGGCAATGATCGCATTCATGACGATACTTTTTCAGGCCGAATTTATCGATTTCTTTAATTAAAAAAAAGGAAAACACCAATTTGTTAACTATTAGGTGATAATTACTGTAAAGCTGATAGTTAAATATTGCACAGTACTTTTTAAACATCCCTCAAGCACTGCCTCATCATAAAATATGCGCGATTCGTTACTGCCAGAAGTGACCTGGTATTACCTGAAAATGCAGTGTCAATAAACTAACGCTGTAGACATTGTAAGCTCTACTTTATAATGGAAACTTCACAAAATGCTAGATAGATAATTTGTCTTTAATTCATAACTAACAACTTGAAGATTGATTTTATAAGTATTAAATGAAAAGTGATTTGTTAACACCGGTGACACTTTATCATTTGAAAGACTGACAAGTAATTTTAGTTCGAGGACCGGGGGATCAAACCTGCAACCCCTGGGTTCGCAGTCCAAGGTCTTAACCTAGGACCACTGATCTGCTAAAATATAACACTGTTTATAAATTTTAATGTTTAACAACTTATTGAACAATAGGTAGAGTGCAACTATGTATATCTCTATCTGGCATCCCTGGTAGTCGGGGTTAAATAAGGTAAGGATGGACAACTTTTTTATTATTTGGATATCCGATAGAGTCTGCTGTCTTTCTATCTTCCACATACGTGACATAGCAAACTCCACCACAAGGACATAGGCTTTGAGGTGTGTCAACTGACAGAGAGAAAAAGAATAAAAGCATAAAAAAGAAGCAAAACAAATAATCTTTAAATGGCTCCTTAGAGATGCGGCAGTGCAATATGTCGCACTAGCATCCCTGGCGAAGTATGTATTCATACTGAATAAAAATTTATGCTATGACCAACATTGAACATTAGCAGTATAGACAGACAGACAGATACAAAGAAAGAGTACAGTGGGCAGTAGCTAGATATAAATGGGGTATTTGGCTAGATACATATTTGATTTTTAGCTCAACTATCAGAGAATAAAGAGAGCTATTCTATTCACCTAGGCGTCAGCGTCACACCTTGGTTAAAGTTTTGCATGCAAGTCCCTATCTTAGTAACCATTGCATGTATTGACTTGAAACTTTACACAAGTCTTCTCGTTCATCAGCCCTACTACAATAACTAAGTTAGGTAACTCGTGCAGGAATATAATGCAAATCATTGCCTTTGTTTGACTTATAAAATCTGGTTAAAGTTTTACATTCAAGTAGCATCAAGTCCATATCTCACCAACCACTTAATGTATAAAATTTTGATTGAAACTTCACACAAGACTTCCTAGTCATCAAACTTATTACAATAACTAAGTTAGATAACTCTTGCTTGAATATTATGCAAAATTATTGTCCTTGTTAGACCTAGTAATTCTGGTTAAAGTTTTGCATGCAAGTACTATCAAGTCCATATCTCACCAATCAGTCAATGTATTTGATTGAAACTTTACACAAGCCTGCCCAGTCATCAACCCAACTACAATAACTAAGTTAGATAACTCTTGCATGAATATAATGTAAATTATTGCACTTGATTGACTTAAACATTTTGGTTAAAGTTTTGCTTGCAAGTACCATCAAGTCTATATCTCAACAACCACTCATTGTATTTGATTGAAACTCTACACAAGCCTTCCCAGTCATAACCCTACAACAGTAACTAAGTTAGATAACTCTTACATAAATATAATGTAAATTATTGTCCTTGTTTGACTTAGAAAATCTGGTCCCTATCTCAATAACCATTACATGTTTTGACTTGAAACATTACACAAGACTTCCCAGTCATCAAACCTACTGCAATGACTAAGTTAGATAACTCTTGCATGAATATAATGCATATGATTTCCCTTGTTTGACTTAGAAAATCTGGTTAAAGTACCATCAAGTCCATATCTCACCAACCACTCAATTTATTTGATATAAAAATCCACAAAGGACTTTACAGTCATCAAACCTACTAAAATAATGAAGTTACATAACTTTTGCAAGAATGTTATGCAAGTTATTGCCCTTGTTTGACATAGAAATTCTGGTTAAAGTTCTGCGTGCAAGTACCAACAAGTCCATATCTCACCAAACACTCAATGTATTCGATTGATATTTTACACAAGTCTTCCCAGTCATCAACCCTAATACATTTACTAAGTTAGATAACTCTTGCAAGAATATAATACAAATCATTGCCCTTGTTTGACTTAGAAATTTTGGTTAAAGTTTTGCATACAAGTACCGTCAAGTCCATATCTCACCAACCACCCAATGTATTTGGTTGAAACTTTACATATATATGTCTTTGTAGTCATGAAACCAACTGAATTAATCAAGTAGGGTAAGTCTTGCCAGATAATTTTGCAAATTATGGCCTTTGTTTGACTTAGAAATTTTATAACTCAACAGTCACTGTATGTATTGGATTGAACTTCATACAAAGTGACCTACTCAATTTTGTATGTTAGATAACTCTTATTTGTTTGGATTTGTCACCAGTCTCAATCAAGTTTGTACTTTCGTGACAAATATTCGAATAGTGGAGCTGCTGTCCCTCCGACAGCTCTTGTTTTTTTAGTTACTATATCCCTCAATGACGGCACAAAGGGAATGTATCAGGATTTTTTAAACATTTTAAAATTGGCTAGAAACATTTTTTTCCATTATATATCGTGCCTATAGATATATATTCTGACCTTGTATTACCAAATAGATTCTATTTAAATAGCCAAAATAATATTATTGAAAAGGTATTTCCCAACTTGGATTACTTGCCTATGTTAGACTGAAATAGATTTCCCGCTTAAAATTGCAACAAGTTTTGTGACATATTAAATGAGCCACATGCTTTAATTTTGATTTCATATTTACATGGAGTAAAAATTGTTTCATTATAGAAAGATTTTGATTGATGATGTGATGGTAATCAAACAGTATTTAAGTGTCTATATTTAGGTAGAATGGTATTTTTGTTTTACCATGTTTACCACTACAATTTAATATCGATTTTGTCATGTTTTTGTGGACAATTTCAAATTTTTTCTATAAATTTATGATAATGAGTTGCTTTTTATCCATTTTAATAGTTATGTAATGTACCTGCCCCAGTAGACTACCCTATAGTACAGAATGCTGAGGTTTCCGTCATCTCTACATTTGTCAGGATGTAGTTATGTGTATTACGTCTACGTCTATGAAGAAAGATACTGGATGGAACAGTCGAACAAAGTTTTACATAATATATACATGGTTTATTTTATCATGTAGAGATCTATACATTTTGTAAATGATAGAAGTTAATAAAATAATATAGGCCTACTACATCTATATTATTTGATCTGCAGGTATATATTTGTAGATTTAAAAGCCGAACTCCATCTGTAATGGGATCTTCCCCATTCTTAGTGTTTATACAATTCCCTAAGTACATATACATATAAATATCCGTATGCATGTTTTCTCTTTAAGAGCAATGTATCATCTTAGACTTGTAACCATGCAATGTCGGCTCCGGACTGACATATTGGTAGGCCTACTGTTAACTGGACTTGCATAAAGTAGTAGAATTAGTATTACATTATTGTATATCTACCTTGAAGTGTCTATGATATATGGGTTCTCAAATGGAAATTGAATTCTGGTCAAGTCAAATAACTACTGTAACTTGACTGTATCTAATGGAATTTCACTGATCGTACAATCAATGAGGAAGATGACCAAATGCCGATCTGCTCCTATATATATACCTTCTGGGAATGTACCACGTGATTACAATGTCCAATCAATGCATTTGATTTCAGCAACCCTTAGTGATTTCCCCTTGCTTATAAATCATTGAGACATGTTAAAAATAACATAATATAGTAGGCTCACATGTTCAAGTGAAGGCTTTTATTAAAAGCCTGAGAAATTTATACTAATATAATAATAAAGCGCATACAAATTTAAAAGCCAGAGTCAAATTTAGCGTGCGCATGAATCTAGCAGACGAAATAACCTACGCGCTCAATACAAATTCCATAATGTATTAAATATTAAATCAGTTGTAATGTCACTGGTTCTTATCTGGCTTATCAGTCTTTTTACATATTTATAACATATTGACAATCAGAAAAATTCACATTCATTAAAAGCATGAAAGTAGTTCGCGCATCAGCAAGTCGATGAGCCACCATATTTTGAACTGTAGAGATGAAGGTCAACACTCGTCACATCAATGTCCAAATATCTCTGTTGAATAATGTTCACTAGAAAAATCATTTGATCCAGTCACTGCTCAGTAAGTCACTGTATTGAACTATAAGTGTAAGCATACCAGTTATCTTCCACAAGAGTTACTGTTCCTGAGAGAATCTCTTTTGCGGAGGTTTTTCTAAGAAGAATATTTTCCATGTTTTGAATACAAAAATCATCAATTATACAGTAAATCTGAAGGTTCTATTTAAAACATGAGTTAACACACTTTAGTTGAAGATTGTTGTATGTCTGAAATGACCAATATCTCATGTTGACATTTCAGCTGATCAATGTTTATTTGATATAATGAAGCACCATGTAGTTAAAATATATGTTGAACACAGTACGAATGTTTACATTGACACGACACTAGAGTCCATCTATTGATTCAATATATGACATAATCAGTGTTTTAAATGTTTATGTTTCCCAGTTATTTATCTATATATTATATATGTATATATCTTATTATTAAAAGTCCATATTAAGGGAGGTTCCCTTACACTTATTTTATTTTTTAAGATTTTTATGGTATTTTTTCCTGATAAACTTCCTTTAGTTGCATTCAATTTATTCTATTATATTTATACTATTACAGACTCTATTTCCCCCAATTTTTGTATGTGGCCTGAATGGTTTGGGCATCTAAACAGATTTTGATGCACCAGTTGTATTTTTTTGCGGGAATTCCCTGATTCCACAGTCTCGGCATAACACAGTTGGTCCATAGTTGTGTATGTGGTATAGTACTACTCAATAACCTAACCTTTTACTTCATAAAGACACCTTTGGACACCTCTTATATAGAAGGCTTTTGAATTATTGGGCAAATTATGTTTATATTAACTGACAAGAGTGGAAAACAGTGCAGGAAGTGTTTAGATTGCAATCTGAACTCTTCCTGCACTGTTTTCAAAGGCCTTCTGTGATTGGTGTGGGAAAAGCGTATTTATAGAGTAAAGGGTTAAAATCAGCAGCATTTTTTCAAATGACCTTGACCTTTAAAGACACTTAGCCTAAAAAATATTCATTTATTGCTTTGATCTGTTTCCACGAAATTGTTTGATCCAGAGCGCATATGGCCTTACTTTCTTTCTGAATGTGATAATAAGTGCATGCTAAAATCTTACTGTAATTTTGTGTTTATTATAGACATATATTCCAATACATCATAAGTATAAACGAATTAGCGGCAAGACTTGCTAACGGTCTTATCAGTACCGTGATAATTGGTTTCTAGTATTGCATATATAGGTGGCAAGTTGAGTACCCTTTCATCGCCCGATATATATATATGATTATACTAGTATTTCACAGCTATTGACGTGTACTTGTTTTCGGATAATCATGTTGTTCGAATAGTTTTTTTGTGACTATAAACACAAACAAGATACTTGTATAATTTGCTCTACATGTTATAACATAACAGTTTTATTTTTATTTTTTGTGTGCATCAAACACGGTTAAAACTCCTATAAAAAGGAAATATTACTCGCGATCAAAAGCAACATAGAGACAGTGTGGAATAGCCATAGTGTGCATTAACTAAAACTGTGTCACGCATATTATATGTGGAACTGTAATGGTACTTATTGAACTTACTCATGTTTATATTGTTTACATTTTTTTACATTTGATCAATTTCATATTTGTGTACCCAGTTTTAAAATAAACTGCGGGCCCGATTAGCTCAGTCGGTAACGCGTCTGACTGTCAATCCAGGGGTCGTGAGTTCGAATCCCCCGCCCGGCAACAGTCTCCGTGATGATTGATATACGACATTGTGTCTCATTATCATTCGTCTCTCACCACTGATTCATGTGGGAAAGTTATCAGTTACTTGCGGAGATGGGGTGTGCTCGAGTACTGGTTAATCCCAGGAAACAGTGGTTAGGTTAACTGATCGTCTGTTAGCCCTCGATGGCATAAAAATGACGCTAAATATTCAATCAATCAATCAATCAATTAAAATAAACTGAGGTAACTCGCCACACATCTAGTATTTTACTTTCGTTTTCTTGACTGAGGTAAGCATTGATCAAGGAGTCAGAAATAGGCACATAGGGTTTATGTACTTGTAAGCAAGAGCATATCAGCTATAGGTGCATAGTTCAGTGGCTCAGTATATGCGCTTACCAATAATAAGCGCATAAAAGTGTCACTAAAATTAATACTGGAACAAGCGCATACACTTATTTACCAGATTCTACAGTACCCCAATATAGAGGTTATCTGGAACACTGGAGAAGCGCTTCTACTCAATATCGTGCAGCTTTTTTCTGGATGACCTTAACCTCAATAAATCGAGCGCATGATCAAGTGGTAGAGCACTGAAACCATGATTGGAGGGTCGTGGGTTCAATTCTCCGCCACAGCTGTGTGTGGTGTCCTTGAGCAAGACATTTTTTTGCATATGCTTAGTATTGGTTCTAACCAGGAAGACTTTGAGCGTAATTTGCCCAAGTTGTTTCACAATTGAAGTAAAATAGAAAAGTTTAAACTAAACTAAACTCAATAGATAATAACAGTCTTAAAAATGTTACATGCTTGCTTTGTTACTTGGATAATGTTTCTTCAAGATCAATCATTTTGTTGTACTATGAGCGGCTCTGCTCGAAACCATGTAGCAGTATTTTTCAGTGACCATGACATCATATTTTTTTAAGTTTTGTTTATCTCTCTTTCTTGGGCCGGACCCGATGAGCTCAGTCGGTTAAGTGTCTGACTATCAATCCAGGGGTCGTGAGTTTGAATCCCCGCCCGGCAACAGTCTCCGTGATGATTGATATACGACATTGTGTCACATTATCCTTTGTCTTTCACCGCTGATTCAAGTGGGAAAGTTATCAGTTATTTGCGGAGATGGGGTGTGCTCGAGTACTGGTTAACCTGTTTAGGATCCCAGGAGACAGTGGTTAGGTTGACTGATCATCTGTTAGTCCTCAATGGCATAAAAATGACGCTTAATATTCAACCAACCAACCAAACAACTCTTGAATACTGCTTTAACAGAAACCCACCATTCTTGGTCCATAGCTGTGTAATAAGCAACTACTTAACTCAAAACCATTATTCCCAGATTACATTATTTCCCAGAATTGGACCCTTAGCATAATTAACTCTGCTTTAATTCACATATCACCTTCGTTAAACATAAAATATTGATGTTATTTCAGCAGTGCTCTAGATAAGGCCATTTTAAATTAATTGCTAGATTATCATCCCCGCTGGCCCCTTAATTTTCATGCTGTCCCAACCCTTTTTATTTTCATAAAAAAATAATCATTTTTTGTTTTAAAAAAACATCGAAAATTTAAAAAAAAAAAAAAAAATCCTTCCACGCTCTTGTTTTTAAGAAAAATTTGGATGATAATCTAGCAATTATTTTAAATGGCCTAAGGTTTCCTTCAAATGAGTATTTTACCCCATAAATTAGAATGCAATGCTCATTTTCAAAATGTTATGGGTAAAAATCTTATCAAATTGCCATTTAAAACAAACTAATCAACACTGAACAATTTTATACCTTAAATACATGTACCCCCAAATAGTGCTTATCATGAGGACTGTATTTGTCTTGGTTAGACTTTGCTTCTTTATCTAGATATATATGTTTTGATAAATCAATGAAGACGGGACATTTGATTCTGCAGAATTGTCTTGTTTAATTCTTTTTTCGTCTTTTTTTCCAGAAACGAATCAATCCAGGTCAAAGGAATTTTAAAAAAGAAAAGAGGACATTTGATCTCCATTACAACCTTAGTCAATATATATACACCAGAGAAAGAAGTATACGTCTCTCCCTGTTTGATTATTGCTGAAGTTAACGAGTTTTGACAGTTTAGAAGATGTAATTATAAATGTACCAGTAAATCAATATCAGCGGAGAGATTGACATTGACATGAAAGATGGGATGAATGTCTACTCAACACTTAATAGCAATAACTCGTAAATTATTATAATCTCCTGTCTCCGAAGTGCTCATTGGCAAACTTGATTCTTCCTTGACAATTATGCCTACATTGTCAACAAAACCAGAGCCTGATGTGGCACTTGATGGAGAAGAGGAGTGCTGTTTTCCATGCTGGAAGACGCTACCAGATCACATTTTTCTGCACATCTTCAGTTATCTTGATGCCGCATCACTGCACAAAGTAAATATTGTTGAGTTTTAAACTTATTTATTGTCCCTGCTTTGCAAAAAGTGTCTGTCTGTCTGTCTGTCTGTCTGTCTGTCTGTCTGTCTGTCTGTCTGTCTGTCTGTCTGTCTGTCTGTCTGTCTGTCTGTCTGTCTGTCTGTCTGTCTGTCTGTCTGTCTGTCTGTCTGTCTGTCTGTCTGTCTGTCTGTTTGTCTGTTCGTCCGTCTTTTTGTCTGTCTGTTTGTCTCGCTTTGGTTTCCTTGTAATGCCTGAATCAAATCTTTTGAAATTATAATACAATGTTAATAATGACAAAATACAGACTAAGTTTGATTTTCAGTGACTTTTGGCGTTCTCCTGTTATGTCTCTTTAATTTGTGAAAATGATACTTTTTGGGGTTTCTGTGCAGTAACTTAATAATGCCTAAATAAAATCTTTTTAAATGTTAATACAATGTTCGTAACGACAAACACCTACTAAATTCGATGTTAGCGTTTGTGGCATTTGGCATTTTACAGTTGCCCCCATTTGGTATGTGAAAATAATACTTTTTGGGGTTTCCGTGCAATTACTAGTACTTAAGAATGCATGAATCAAATCTTTTGAAATGCTCATACAATGTTTATGACAGAACACATTCTAAGTTTGATTTTAGGGGTTGAGACTTATGTCGTTGTAGAGTTTGCCCTTTTAATTTGTGGAAAATCATAATTTTTTGGTTTCCGTGCAATAGCTTACAAATGCCAGAATAAAATCTTTTCAAATTTTAATACAATTTTTATATTGACAGAAATTTAATTTGTGAAAAATCGTTGTTGAGAGGTTTCTTTCGTTAACAAAAGTTTGCTTATAAACCAAATTTTTTGAAATGTTAAGACAATAATAATAATGATATTTTTTTTTTTTTAAAGCAGATGCTTTTCAGAAAAACTCTGGTCAAGTGAACTGTGCATACAATATATATTCTAATCGTGCATGCATACAATATATATTTATATTTGGAAGCGGGCAATCTGAATTCAAAGAATTTGTTCGTTTTACATCAATAATTATTGTGTATCAAATTCTTACAATGAAGACTAATAATGCTTGAAGATTTCCAGGGTAGAACCAGTTCTAAGCATATTTTGTTAATAAAGTGTCTTGTTAAATGACAAAGCCACGATGAAGGATCAAACCCATGACCCTCTGATCCAGCTGTTCCGATTCTGGGTCCACTGCTCTATTACTGGACCACGTGCTTCAAATATTATTCCTTTTAATTATATCTTTAACCTTAATATAAAAAACTCAGTGGACAAGTGGATTCACGTCAAGGCTCTATCTCTGAATTCCTTGCCTGTTGTTGAGGTCAAGGGATGCCATCCTAGCTTGGTCCAAAAACTTCTTGTGAAAAGATTTGTCAGTTACTCGCGGAAGATACAGTGGTATGACTCGAGATACAATCACCAATAATAGGGTCCTTCGTGGTCATGTTGTCTAAGGCGTCATCTCAAGATAACTTACCCCTCACCGCTAAGGTCATACTAGGTTCGAGTCCTGCTGGCTGCAATGACTTTATGTGAGAAAATCTGCAGTTATTTTGGGGAAAAAACAGACGGTGGTTCTACTTAGATCCATTCTGAAGTCTTCCTTCACCAATATAACTGGAAATGCCGTATATAACCTGAAACGTGTTGAAAATGGCGTTATAACCCAATAAAAAAATATACATCCACCATTAAAAAAAAACGGGTACTGAATATAACCTGTAACTTGTTATCCCCCTGGCAAAGGGGGATATGATAATGGTCTCTATCTGTCTGTAACACTTTTGTCTGGAATATAACTACAAGATTATTCAAGGGATTTTGTTGAGTCAGCACACAATGAATGACTGAGGACATTGAGAGGAAATGTAGTGGACAAGAACTATTACTCTACCTTGATTACTTTTTTAATTATCTCCATTTATTAAATTTACTTCCTGGGCATAACTCTAAAAGTGCTGAATGGAATTTATTCAAAAATACAAACATAGAGGACATATGGGGAAGTGCAGTTTCTAAGAACCATAACTCTACCTTGCCTCATTTTTCACTTATTCCCATTTATCACTTTTAGTATACTTGTCATAAAGACTACTCAAGAAATAGTTGAAGAATTTGGTTTGTATTTCACACAATAATAGAGGATATGGAGAGAAAGTGCATTGTCCAAGAACTATATATCTACCTTTTTTAATTATCTCCCTTTATTATATTTTATTATTCTTGTCCGGAACACAACTCAAAAAGTGATTAAGGGATTTAGCTGATATTTCACACAATTACAGAGGACATTGAGAGGAAGTGCAATGTGCAAGAACCATAAAACATTCTTCTGTCTTTACATATTATTCCCTTTTTCATTATATTTTATTATGCTAGTCAGGAACATAACTCAAAAGGTGTTAAGGGATTTAGTTGATATTTCACATATTGATAAAGGACAATGAGAAGATGTGCATTGTGTAGGAAGCATAACTTTTTTCTTCTGTCTTTGCAGAGTTATTCCCCTTTGTTAATTTCCCTTTTTTGAAGTATACCTTGAAAAGTTTTGAAGTGAATGCTTTGAAACTGCATACAATGACAGAGAGCATTGACAGGAAGTGGACAGTACAGAATTTACATTGGCAGGGGGAGTGGCCATGTCCAACATGGCTTTTTTTGAAAGTGATGTTGACCCATATTAAATATATTATTTGATAGAAATATGTATATTATTTATATCGATTGCATATAGTAGTGGACAAAAGTAGTACTTGTTTAGTACTACTGTATGATATTATATAACATGATTAACTTTGCTGTAGGGTCCTTGTTGCCGAGATGTCTAAGGTGCCGTCTCAAGCTCACTTACCACTCACCACTAAGGTAGTAGGTTCGAGCCCTGCTCACTTCAAAATCTTCATGTGAAAATGTTTGCCTGTTGCTTGCGGAAGGAAGGTGGTTCTTCTCAGAATATTAATGAGGTCTTCCTCTACCAATAAAACTGGATTTCCCATATATAACCTGAAATGTGTTAAACCCCATTATAAAAGCAAGAAAAAGCAAAACAAAATTGTTCTGATTATTTCTTTTAGGCTGGTCTGGTATCTAAGGCGTGGCTGAGGGTGGCGTTTGATGAGCTTCTTTGGAAGGATTTATTTTACCGGCACTGGCAGATCAGCCGGACAATACCGATGGCACCGGGAAAGTACTCGTGGATACAGGAATACAAGCGTCTTCTCTACCACACGCCTTCTGTGGAAAGTGAGGTGTTGAAACAACATGCGGACCAAGTTCTGCACGTCAGCTTCTCTCATAACGGGAAAATGTTTGCAACATGCTCCAAAGATGGATTCATTAGGGTAATAATAACTGTGATTTTTAATTCAAAAATAGTTTCTATTTCCCCACCCTTTGAAGAATGCTGAAGGAGCATTACATGTTAGCCCTGTCTGGCCATTCGTATGTCTTTACACGCATGAATCATTGGTTTTTGATGAATGAATAACTTTTGAAAAGATTTGTGTATATAACGGATCTTAGGTGTGTTAAAATAATTGTATAATTATAAAATACAGGTCGATTTCAGTATTTGTTGGTGTCGATAAATTTTACAAGAATAATTTAAGGCCCCTTTTCGACTTCATTTTTGTTCAAATTTATGTACATATAGTTAGACGTCTGTGTCATACGAACATTGTTAATGATTGTTAAAGTATTTTCTTTTCACTATCTTAAAGCAAGGAATTATATAAAGAAGGAAAGGCAACTGATTGAGATTTTGTGAACGTTCGCTTATTCACACAAAATCTCCTTTTCAATTAATTTAACTTCCATTCATCTTATGAACACAATCAAATTTCTTACATTGCAGAATGAAATTCTTATCAAACTGATACTGTTCCCAGCAATTTGTGTTTAAAATTGTTGAAGTACTTCTGATTACAAAATGTGTATACTGCAGCTAAAATAACAAAAAAATTGTGAGAAATTTTACTTCAAACCTCAATATCTTTAATTCAATATCATTTTACACAATGAAAACATATTAAACATTTAAGATTACATTCAACTAAATTTTATGTACAAGAAAGCAGTTGCCTGTACATTTTATATGATTAATTTGCCAAATAATTAATCCTTATTGAAAAATCAAGTGACCGTTAAGGCCTGTGGGCCTCTTGTTTAGAAACCATTTCGTGCACATACTGTCTGGTGACCTTCGCTGGGTCCGATTTAAATAGCTCAGTCGGTAGCGCGTCAGACTAACACTCCAGGGGTCGTGAGTTTGAATCCCCGCTCGGCTACAGTTGTCATGTAATTGATATATGACAATGCATCTCATTATCGTTTGTTTCTTACTGCTGATTTAAGTTCAAAAGTGATCAGTTACTTGCAGAGATGAGGGTGTGCTTGAATACTGTCCTGGACAACTGAATCATGGGTATGGACAAGTAAAATAAAAGGTTGCTAGCTCCACTGGACAAGTGAAATTTCAGAAATTAAACATGGCATCTCTGTTTTTGGACATCCCCTTATATCTATAGAACTAGTACCATAATTCTAGATTAAAGTAAGGACAAGTTGGTTTTGGTCAGGACAAGCAAATTTTAGAAATACTTGTCCTACTTGACAAGTGAAATAAAAAAATTAATATAATGGCCTTGTTATTGTATAAATGCATCTGTAATCTACTCTTGCTTGTCTGTTGAGGAAGTTGATAATCCAATCAGCGATTGATATTGTTTCCAAGACCTACCATTTTCCTTAGACAAGCGACCAGTCTCTAATTAAGCACTATATTGTAGTACATTGTTTTTACTTGGACAAACAAGGCTACGTGGCCAGTGGGTGATGACAATGAAATGATTACAATTACTTGTTTTTTTGTTTAGGTGTGGGATGCCACGTACCCCACCTCACTCAAGTACAAGGCTGACATGAGGAAGTTCACATGGAAATATACTCAGTTCTCCCAGTTCAACTCCACAGACACACTGTTGTTGGTCTCGGGTGTTCATTTTGGATCCCTCAGCACCTCCGGAGAAATAGCTGTTTTCAACCTCGAAGGTACACACTCAACTCTGATCTAATATAACTTTATGACTGAGTATAAGACACCAGCATATTTTTTTCTCTCCATTAAAATCAGAATGGGATGACCTGTTTTTTATTCAGAATGACATGAAGGATTTCTCAAGGATGAAGTCACAGTCAGGCAAGTAAACTTTGTAAGCAATAATCTGGCAAGCATGTATTCAAAAATGTGTAAAGATATTGTTAAAATTAACATTTACTGATTGCGAAAATCACAAAACAAATGCTGAATGTTCATTGCTAAGAAATGATTAAGACATTTATACGTCATGACCAACAAATGTGAGATTGGTGTTGCTAGGAAATGATTAAGACATTTATACATCATCACCAACAAATGTGAGATGGGTGTTGCTAGGAAATAATTAAGACATTTGTATATCATGACCAACAGATGTGTGATGCATGTTGCTAGACAATGATTAAGGCATTTATACATCATGATCAACAGATGTGAGACGCTTGTTGCTAGGAAATGATTAAGACATTTATACATCATGATCAACAGATGTGAGATGCGCGTTGCTAGGAAATGATTAAGACATTTATACATCATGACCAACAAATGTGAGATGCGTGTTGCTAGGAAATAATTAAGACATTTATATATCATGACCAACAAATGTGAGATGCGTGTTGCTAGGAAATGATTAAGACATTTATACATCATGATCAACAGATGTGTGATGCATGTTGCTAAGAAATGATTAAGGCATTTATATATCATGATCAACAGATGTGAGATGCGCGTTGCTAGGAAATGATTAAGACATTTATATATCATGATCAACAGATGTGAGATGCGCGTTGCTAGGAAATGATTAAGACATTTATACATCATGACCAATAGATGTGAGATGCGCGTTGCTAGGAAATGATTAAGACATTTATACATCATGACCAACAGATGTGAGATGCATGTTGCTAGACAATGATTAAGGCATTTATACATCATGATCAACAGATGTGAGATGCTTGTTGCTAGGAAATGATTAAGACATTTATACATCATGATCAACAGATGTGAGATGCGCGTTGCTAGGAAATGATTAAGACATTTATACATCATGACCAACAGATGTGAGATGCATGTTGCTAGACAATGATTAAGGCATTTATACATCATGATCAACAGATGTGAGACGCTTGTTGCTAGGAAATGATTAAGACATTTATACATCATGATCAACAGATGTGAGACGCTTGTTGCTAGGAAATGATTAAGGCATTTATATATCATGATCAACAGATGTGAGATGCGCGTTGCTAGGAAATGATTAAGACATTTATACATCATGACCAACAGATGTGAGATGCATGTTGGTAGACAATGATTAAGGCATTTATACATCATGATCAACAGATGTGAGACGCTTGTTGCTAGGAAATGATTAAGACATTTATACATCATGATCAACAGATGTGAGATGCGCGTTGCTAGGAAATGATTAAGACATTTATACATCATGACCAACAAATGTGAGATGCGTGTTGCTAGGAAATAATTAAGACATTTATATATCATGACCAACAAATGTGAGATGCGTGTTGCTAGGAAATGATTAAGACATTTATACATCATGATCAACAGATGTGTGATGCATGTTGCTAAGAAATGATTAAGGCATTTATATATCATGATCAACAGATGTGAGATGCGCGTTGCTAGGAAATGATTAAGACATTTATACATCATGACCAATAGATGTGAGATGCGCGTTGCTAGGAAATTATTAAGACTTTTAAACATCATGATCAACAGATGCGCGATGCATGTTGCTTGGAAATGGTTCAGACTGTGCACTACTGAACAGAACTTTAGCTGTTTAATTATCATCAATAATTGTAAACTAGTCCACCAAGATGTAATGTAGTTACAAACACTGTTTTTTTTCCCCTTCAAAAATGTTACATTCAAACAAAACAATGGTGAAACATGTTCTAAAATATAAAACGATGAAATGGTCAAAATTATACTTATATGAGGGGAGAGACAATTCCCTAAGGGAGAATCTATTAATCACTAGATACTTACAGGACAAATAGTCTTGTAAAACTGTTCACATCCCTTGTCAAAGTATACATTTCATGCGGTCAAAGTATTATTACAGGATAAATGTTCCTAATTTTATATGCTCTTGTTATTACAACTGAAACGTCATACAATTATTTAAGGCTGTAAAATATTCTGAACAGTAAGTGCTTAAAACCTTTAATGGAAATACAGTAAAACCTGTCTTAAGCAGCCATTCACAGGAAAGAGCAAAACGGCCCTTTTAAGACAGTTTGGTTGCTTAATACATCTTAATTTTCTCTAAAATCATAGAAATGGAAACTAGTTAATGTAGTTGCTTATGACAAGTGGCTGCTCAATAGATATGTCCACTTTCACATGTTTGACTGTTTATCGGTGTGTTACAGGGGAGTTTGTGATGCAGAGCCGTGTGATGAACAAGCCATACGATGTGTTTGGAACTTGGTATAATGACTGCTATCTCTTGTCTGGAAACCTGCATTGGACGGGTCATCTCAATTCCTGTTCAGCAATATGGCTAAATAAGGTAACATACATGAATTATCTCGAGTTCAGGCTGTATTCTGGTACATGTACTGTTAAAGTCGGGGAGTAGTGCAGCGAATGGAGTGTTGGTTGCTCGCTCTAGAGTCGGGGAGTAGTGCAGTGAATGGAGAGTTGGTTGCTCGAACCAGAGTCAGAGAGAAGTGCAGTGAATGGAGTGTTTGTTGCTCGCTCTAAATCAGGGAGGAGTGCAGTGAATTGAGTGTTTGTTGCTTGCTCCAAATCAGGGAGTAGTGCAGTGAATGGAGTGTTGGTTGCTGTCTCCAAATCAGGGAGTAGGGTGTGAATGGAGTGTTTGTTGCTCGCTCCAAATCAGGGAGTAGTGCAGAGAATTGAGTGTTTGTTGCTCGCTCCAAATCAGGGAGTAGTGCAGTGAATGGAGTGTTGGTTGCTCGCTTCAAATCATGGAGTAGTGCAGTGAATTGAGTGTTTGTTGCTCGCTCCAAATCAGGGAGTAGTGCAGTGAATGGAGTGTTGGTTACTCGCTCCAGAGTCGGGGAGTAGTGCAGTGAATGAAATGTTAGTTGCTTGCTCCAGTCGTGGAGTAGTGCAGTGAATGGAGTGTTTGTTGCTCGCTCCGAATCAGGGAGTAGTGCAGTGAATGGAGTGTTGGTTGCTCGCTCCAAATCAGGGAGTAGTGCAGTATATGGAATGTTGTTTGCTCGCTCCAAATCAAGGAGTAGTGCAGTAAATGGAGTGTTGGTTGCTTGCTCCAAATCAGGGAGTAGTGCAGTGAATGGAGTGTTTGTTGCTCGCTCCAAATCAGGGAGTAGTGCAGTGAATGGAGTGTTTGTTGCTCGCTCCAAATCAGGGAGTAGTGCAGTGAATGGAGTGTTGGTTGCTCGCTACAAATCAGGGAGTAGTGCTGTGAATGGAGTTTTTGTTGTTCCCTCCAAATCAGGGAGTAGTGCAGTGAATGGAGTGTTGGTTGCTCGCTCCAAATCAGGGAGTAGTGTAGTGAATGGAGTGTTGGTTGCTCGCTCCAGAGTCGGGGAGTCGTGCAGTGAATGGAATGTTGGTTGTTTGCTCCAGAGTCGTTGAGTAGTGCAGTGAATGGAGTGTTGGTTGCTCGCTCCAGGGTCGGGGAGTTGAGCAGTGAATGGAGTGTTGGTTGCTCGCTCCAAATCAGGGAGTAGTGCAGTGAATGGAATGTTGGTTGCTCGCTCCAGAGTCGGGGAGTAATGCAGTGAATTGAGTGTTGGTTGCTCGCTCCAGAGTTAGAGGGTTCGGCCCCATGCTCTTAAAAACAACACTAGGGTGTTAAGGTTTTGAGATGTGTCATATCTGTGGGTATGAAAAAAAAAAAGAGAAATAAGCCTAAACCTTCGCATGTTTACTAAGTTTCTTTAACTAGAAAAATTCCCCCTAAAAGTAAATACATAAATTATTTTTTTTTTGTGGGGAATTTTTAGTAAAATTTGGGGGAATGGGGGAATTGGCCCCAAGAACTACCAAACGAGGGTCCAGAACTTTGTCACACATGGATGGATTTCAAAAAACACATATCTCAGTTGATCAACATGACATGATCAAGTATTGTGTGTAAGTCCCAGAACCTTTCCTCAAAGGTCAAAGTCACACTTTGAATTTGCTTGATATTTTGTGTCTGGTCTGTCACTTTGTCTTTAACTTGGCTCAATGATCAAGATGGCATGACATCGTGTTCCACGTAAGTACCACACCTGTATCTCAAAGGTCAAGGTCACACTTTGAATTTGTTTGACAACACTTTGAGTGGAGAGATTTTAAAATAGCTTGACACAAGTGATCAATATGTCATGATGGTATGTCACCAGCATTTACCTGTAGAAATACCCACACCTTTCCGTCAGATGTCAAGGTCAAGGTTACACTAAGGTCAATGTCGCACTTTAATATAAAAAAACATGAAATTGCATGTCTAGTCTGAAATGTCAGTCCATTACTCTAGATATTCATGGATGCATTTAAATCGCTACCTATTATTAAATATATCTCTATTTTCACAGACCATTTGGGGGGCATGTGACACTTACCAGTGGCATTTCTTGTTTTATTATTATTTACAGATGTATGCTTAAAGTTTGTGAAAAGTTATCAGCTAGTCAATATTATTTTCAAAATGGCGTTGCAAGTGCAAATTCTACATTTTGCAAGGAACAACAAACTGATTATTTCGAAACATGGAGTCAATGTGGAAAAATATATCATGATGCCAGTAGTAAATGAGCACAATAGTTAATCCATATATATCATATTTTGATATGAAATTAAAGAAAGATGACATGATGGGCAAAACTGTGAATGAGTGAGCCTTCCCTCAGACCTTTGATTATTATCAACATTTAATGTCATCTCTGCAACTATGTGTATATTGCTTGTTATGGGTTCGATCATACAGGTGTGGAATAGGTATTATGTTAAGTACATATATATTATTAAGTTAGACAGTTCTGCTAATCATTTAGGCCATAATAAATTAATTGCTAGATTATCATCCCCGCCCGCCCCCTATTTTTCATGCCCCTAAAACAACCCTTTCTAGATAAACAAGCTAGGTTTGTGGAGCATGTGGATGGAGTGCAATAAGGTGATAATGCAGTTCAATTTATTTTATCAGTCAGACAAAAACTGTGGTTGCTACCTGGAAGCCAGGCTCGATTAGCTCAGTTGGTAACACGTCTGACTATCAATCCAGGGTTTGTGAGTTTGAATCCCCGCCTGGCAACAGTCTGGTTAACCAGTACACGAGCACACCCCATCTCCACAAATAACTTGTAACTTCCCCACTTGAATCAGCAGTGAGAGACGAATGATAATGAGACACAACGTCATATATCAATCATCATGCACGGAGACAGTTGCCGAGCAGGGTTTCGATCTCACCGTAACCGTAACCGAGCTAATCAGGCCCAAATTGCCATTAATACTAGTTAGTGTTCTTATCTTGCATTATACACATTCTCTGATGTCACCTGTGAGTAATTCAGGACCTCATAAGCCATTTTGTTATTACTTAACTTGTCTTAAGCAGCCAGTCAAGGGAAGGGGCAAACATGGCATTTTAAGACAGGCTACTTAATACAGGTTAATTGGCTCTGAAAGAATAGAAATGAGAAATAGCAAATGTAGCTGCTTAAGACAAGTGGCTGATTAATAGAGGTGGATGCTTACACAGGTTTAACTGTACATGTACTTGTTAAAATATTTTTTTTCTCTACAGGCTTACCAGGAGACGAACTCAGAGGAAGAGTCTGTTGTGATGAGATTATTTAAGTTTTCCAACATAAATGCTAGCTCAATCCGTACAATTATGGTGTCAAAATGTCTCGGTGAGGAAGGGGATGTTAGTTCCCTTTCTGAAATGCCAGATGGTGGCAGCACCAGTCAGGCGGATATAAATATTGCTGCTATTGGTGAAGATTCAGCCAATCAGGAGGCAGAAAACATAATGGAGGAAGAAGCAAGTGCAGAAGAGACCTGTAAGGCTAATGAACCAGAGCCCAGTACATCTGGAGAAGGACAGAAAAAGAAAACATCTAAGAATGTTCAAAGTATCCAGGTTTATGAAAATGGAAGTTTTATAACAAAGTTTCTTGAGGTCGATGATGATGAGCCTAATAATAAATTAAATGGAACAATCCAGTACAGCAGTGACTATAGACTAGCAGAGACCCCTGTATTGCACCCTTCCCAGTTGTTACATAGGGACACGTCTGGATCCGATATGAGTGAGAGAAGTCCGAGTGGAAATCTGTCTGTGTCGGACAACAGTGAGAAAAGCATGAATGTAGGGTCAGATCTGGCAGACAACACGTCCACAGAAATGGAGATGAGTGAGTATCGCAATTTTGTTCCCATCCATTGTGTTGTATGTTGAATGAGGCTCTAAATATTCAATATTGAAGCGTCTCATTGTGTGTTTTTATAGCTCACTTTGATCACCCTGTGCCTGTCATATGTCCCTCATCAGTTGGTAAACTTCTGTTTGGTTGTGTGCACTTGAACTACTTGCAGTTTTCATTGGATCTTCATCACCAGTCTTAAACACAGTGGTTTTTATAACCAAAATATTTTTGGGCAAGTTCTTGAACTGTCCAAATTGGACAATTGATGTCAGAGTTGTTGCCCTTGATTTGTCAATATTGAGCTATTTGAATTTGAATGCACTCTAACTAGAGGTACCCAGCATTATCAATTAATGGACAAATCAATAAGCAGATAATGCAGTCAAGATTCAATAACAGCAGTGGGTTTTTTTCACCATTTTGGGAAAATGACCCATACCATTGGAATAGGGAATTTTAGCGGCGTTTTCAATAACATTGGGAAATTGTTAGCATTAAATATATTTGTTCAACTTCATAAAAATGTCTACACTTGCTTCTCTGTACAAATTTATTAAAGAATCAATGTCATACTTAATTCAGAATGGGGAAAACTTTGTTTATTCTATCAAGAAATTATGGCAAGTTTTCAATTTACAATTATTGAAGCTTTCAATTAGGGAAATTTTACCACTCAGTTGGGAAAGAAAGATACTATTTGCCATTGGGAATATGACCAGATAATGGCTATAAAAATGGCCAAAAAAAACAACACTGTTAACATAAACTCATAAACTATTTTTTTGAATGGGGTTTATCTCAGTTTTCAACACACCAAAGGTATTATATATGACATATCCAGTTTTATTGGCTATCAAAGCATTCAATTGAGTAAATATGACATATAAATACAAACATAAGCTATCTATAGCTATTGGCCACCATAATAATTAAAATAATTTAAAATACTGATTAATTATGATGCTGACAGGTTTTTTCTTCATTTTCACGAAAGGGTTTCCAGCTGTGATAAACTGTGCATGATGGTACAAGATTATTTCAACTATAGATCCATTTTCATGAAATGGTACATATATATTGCCCTCTGAGGTGAAGTTAGTGCATAGGCCTATATGTTATGCTGAATTAAATAATATTAAGGCAATACGAGCCATCCATTCACTTTGTTGTTTTCAAAAAAACATAACTGTTGATAATGAAAATGAATAGTGTTGGTGAATTATTTTGCTAATTTATTTTTAACAGAAAAGCAATAATTATAGTTTAATTTTTACCACCCCTGAGTTTTAATTGTCTTCCATTTGGTACTTATTTCCTTAAAAAGCTGTTGTTTTAGAACAGTATCGGTATAGTCGAGCCTGCTGTCCCTCCGGCAGTTCTTGTTACTTACTGCGGTTAACCTTAATTGAAAAGCCATTAAAGTTAAATTGTAATTTTAATACTTTAAAATTATCAAGTTAACACGTGGCATGTATGCTATAAGTGCTTTTTTCGAAACCAAGAAAAAAGGGCCAGGAGCAAGATAAAAGGGGCCAGGAGCAAGAAAAAGGGGCCCGGAGCAAAGCTTGTGAGCAGTTGCCAAATTCATTGCCAAATTCGTTCTTTAGCCTCTTTTATTAGAATTTTCTCCTCTTAACAACAAGTATGTGTAAATGACAAGTATTGGAATTTGAATAAGATGGGGAGAATTGATAGAAATTCAGACAGAAGTGACTACATCTTATGTTATATTTAGTGTTTGTTCTTCATGCCAGGCCGGATTAGCTCAGTCGGTAACGCATCTGACTCAGTCAAGGGGTTGTGAGTTTGAATCCCCACCCGGCAACAGTCTCTGTGTTACTTGCCGAGATGGTGTGTTAACCTTTCAGGATCCTAGGAATCTGTGGTTGGGTTAACTGATCGTCTGTTAGCCCTCGATGGCATAAAAATTATGCTAAATATTCATTCAATCAATCAATTGTTCTTCATTGACTAACTGTCATTTCTGTTCTATCCAGGCTCTGTGGGAGTTGGAATATGAATATGTAGTTTAAATCAATATTTAACCCTTTACTTCATATAGCCGGGCCCGATTAGCTCAGTCGGTTACGCGTCTGACTATCAATCCAGGGGTCGTGAGTTCGAATCCCCCGACCGGCAACAGTCTCCGTGATGATTGATATACGACATTGCGTCTCATTATCATTTGTCTCTCACCACTGATTCAAGTGGGAAAGTTATCAGTTACTTGCGGAGACGAGGTGTGCTCGAGTACTGGTTAATCCCAGGAAACAGCGGTTAGGTTAACTGATCGTCTGTTAGCCCTCGATGGCATAAAAATGACGCTAAATATTCAATCAATCAATCAATCAATCATTTACTTCATATAGACGCCATTGGACACCTCTAATATAGATGCCTTTGGACACCTCTAATATAGATGCCTTTGGACACCTCTAATATAGATGCCTTTGGACACCTCTGATATAGAAGGCTTTTAAATTATTGGGTGAATTATGTTTATATTAAAGCAACACATCCACATTTGAACTTTAAAAAAAAAAAATTTAATTGAGTTATGAGCACATTTCCCATAAAAACATATGATCTATTAGCTGTATATGAGCATATAAACACAATCCCGTACAAAATGATGCCCAAATTATAATGCGTGACTAACACTTTATAAAACAAGCGTGTAACTCACCCGAGTCAAAAAAAATTGTCAAAATGACTTTCAAGGCAGGAAAAGTACACTACCCACTAAAACGTGAAGTTTTTTAATACGACTCGCATAATTCAATTTGAAGCCAAGTTGGAATCCTCAGCAATTTAAAAATAATTTATAAAGCGTTTGTCACGCTTTATAATTTGGACATCTTTTTTTATAATTCTAAAGCGTTCTGGATAGTGTTTGTTAGCACATATACAGCTCACTGACCATATAATTATGTATGGGAAATGTGCTCACAACTCAATTGAAAAACTTTTTAAAAAAGTTTAAACGTGGATGTGAACTGACAGAGTGAAAAACAGTGCACTGTTTTCAAAGGCCTGCTATGATTGGTGCGGGAAAACGCATGTCTATGGAGTAAAGGGTTAAAGTTTTATACTACTTCTTCTACTTCTCTAATGATTGCTAACTCTCACAACAGACTATAATGACCATAATGACAATGCTACTCAATCGATCCAAGACAATTAGACAATGTGAAAAATAAATGCAGTCTATGATATGATAAGTCTTATTGATATGTTATTTCAGGTAAAAGTTCCACACCTGACTGGTCTGAAGAACTTGATAGTGTTCAACCACATACTGCTGATATTGATGACAGTAAAGCGTCGGATGTCAGCTCAGATCCAACCACTCCTGCGTCTGTTCAGACGCTGGTGCATTTCCATATGTCAACAGAAACTGCCTTGTGTCTAACTGACTATGATGGAACAGACGTGTTCTCAACTGATTGTAAAACTGTAAATGTGAATACAAACAATGCTGAAGATGAACCTGTTTGTACTGATGTTTTAGAAAATCTTGGTGACACAGGTGATGTTGTAGAAAGCACAAAGAAGAGAGTGTTGCTCGGCCAGCAGCAGACACATGGGGAGATAATCAGGGATCCATCCCCTTGTGACCAGTTAGGTAATGGCAGAGCTTCTAGCTCTTCCCTGTACCCAAGGGCTGTCAATGATGGTGATGAAGTGAAAATAGAAAAGTTTGAAGGAGAAGTAGATCCTAAACTGACTTTCTGTTGTGTGGACTACAAGAAAACGAAAAGGATGTCATCAGTGACTCCGTTGACAGACCTTGAAATAAATAGTCCTTCAGCAGGAACTTCTCGTTCTTGTGCCCAGTCAACCATATGTGCAGTGGGTACAGGGACACAGTCTGATGAAAACTTTGAAATACAAAGTAGCAGCTCAGATGTAAACATAGACTGCATGCCCGTGAAACCTATAAAGTGCAATATTTTGTCCGAAAATGAAAACACAGTTGAAACATCCAGCGCATATGTCACAGCTGAAAATAGAGACCATCAAAATGAAATGGAAACTGCCTCACAATTTCCCAAGCAAGTGTGCATTCGATCACAGAAATCAAAAAGCAGAAAAGTTGGTGACAAATATTTGATATTTACAAAGGGATCTAAGACGTATACACCGCACCAGATTGGCATAAAACGTATAAAACCCATGAAAGCCTTCAGTGCTGATGGATCAAGACTGCTGCCAAATGTGGCGGAAAATACACATAATATGGATCAGGGGCAAGGGCAGGGTCAAGGGCCAGCAGTGGAAACTTACGATGATGTTGACCATCTGATTGACATGCATGGTCACATTATAGGCATGTCTTTATCTCCGGATCACAGGTTTGCTTGCTTCCTTTATTACAAAATAAAATCAATCTTCTTTGCCTGTCTGACAAGTCAAGCAGTTTATAACAGTTTGCATCAGTATTTAGATGAACAAACATATAACAAGAGTTGTCAGAAGACAACAAAGCTCACCTCTGGGTGTCTAAGTCCAAAAAGGGCCATATCTGTGCCAAAATGCAATCCAGAGTTATGGTTCTTGTCTGTGTGTGTTCCATTGATGATGGTGAACACACATGTGAAGTTAAATTCACATCCAATGAATGGTTGCATAGATATCCTAAACCTGGGTGTCTACAGATGCTGCCGCTGCCGCCGCCGCCGCCGAGGTCATAGCTCTCCTTGGGCTTTGTCGCAGCGAGCTAAAAAGTATACATACACAATGAAAGTAGTATGGCTTAAAGGAATCATATCAGGAAAAATGCTATAAATGTTTTAAAAGATAAGTTTATTTTTGAAATCTATAAAAAGCATCTCATCATCATTAATAAATAAAATTCGAATTGTTTCGTTTGTCAAATCAACCAAAATGTGACAAAATTGATGTTTAAATCAGAGTGATAAACTCAGTTCTAAAAATAGACAGCACTAAAATACTGCTTTAAACCTTTGCATCGTCAATCGGACTTATTCTAAGAAGAAACGTTTAAACCTGTTTAAAGGATCAAATAGAAATCACGTGATTCATTTAATATATAACAAAATATGTTGTGATTTTAAGTAGGATATATTATTTTGGCATTTTTAAAAGATATCCTTTGGGTTGTATAGAGTCATTGGGTATATACAGGCATGCTTTATTGGAAAAAAAATTTTTTTTTTGGCTATTTTAATTTTTTTTAAAATCTGGATATATTACCTTTAAACAATCCCATTTACATCATGCTCAAGACCTAAGTCTGTAGCTCCTATGTATGCAAACTCCACTGGCTGGTTCACTCTACTTCCAGTTCGGAGAAAGTGAACAATCCTGCATTTAATTACCAAAGTAAAATCGATTCCTGGTTGTAAGCTCCGTGTTAATATTACTTTGATTGCTGGAAATAATATACAACCCGAACTGTAATGCAAATCTGCGAACATTATAGAGGAATTCGATTTGATTATTAACAAGAAGCGAACACTCACACTCTCTCCCATTCTAACAGGTATTTCTTGCATCAGAATTTAACATGTTTACTTATATGTATTGTGTCATAATGCTTGTTCAGGCATCAGTGTATATTATCCCCTGCCACCGCTTATAGAGCAGAGTGGGAGATATATAAATGGGCTGTGTCTGTCCGTCCAGTATTTCGTGTCCAGTCTGTAACTTTGTCATACATTGATGGATTTTATAAGTACTTGGTACAAATGATCAACATAACATGACGACATGTCTCAAATAAGACCCAAATCCGTACCTCAAAGGTCAAGGTCACACTTTGAGTTTGTTTGACATTACTTTGAGTCTGTGTGAGATTTCATGTCCGGCTTGTAACTTAATCATGCATAGATGGATTTTGTTAATACTTGCTACAAATGATCAACATAACATGACGATGTGGTGCTTGTAAGAACCACACCTTTACTTCAACTTCAAAGGTCAAGGTCACAATTTAACTTTGTTTGATGACACTTTCAGACTGATTGAGATTTTGTGTCCGGTCTGTAACTTTGTCAACTATGGATAAATTTCAAAAACACTTGGCTCAATTCATCAACATGACATGACGACGTGTCACATGTAAGACCCACATTTGTACCTCAAAGGTCAAGGTCACATGTTGAGTTTGTTTGACAATACTTTGAGTCTTTGTGAGATTTCGTGTCCGGCCTGTAACTTTGTCATGCATAGATTGATTTTATAAATACTTGCTACAAATGATCAACACACAACATGATGGCGTGTCACACTAAATACCAAGACTCCCATTTCAAAGGTCAAGATCCCAATTTAACTTTGTTTGACAACACTTTCAGTCTCTTTGAGATTTCATGTCTGGTCTAACTTTGTCACCTATGGATAAATTTCAAAAACACTTGGCTCATGTAATCAACATTAATTAAGTTTCGCATGTAAGACCCAGAACCTTTCCTCAATAGTCAAGGTCACACTTTCAATTTGTTTGATATTTTGTGTCTGGTCTGTAACTTTGTCTTTAACTTGGTTCAATTGATCAAGATGACATGATGACATGTCATACATAAGACCAAGTTTTTGAGTTTGTATAATACAACACCTTGAGTCTTTTTGAGATTTCAAGTCTGTTCTGTAACTTTATCATACATGGATGGAATTTAAAAAATACGACACTTACCAGTGGCATTTCTTGTTTATTAAAGTATTTAAAGTATATTAAAAATTTTTAAAAGATGTGCAAAAAGATTTGTGCATCAAATATTAATGCATGCCCAAATGAAATGGACGCCAATTGCAACAGGAGTCACAGTCAAGATACATAGATGCAGGTTGCCACACATGTAACTCAAAGTCAACTGTATGAAAAATCCTTATATGAATATAGAAAGTTGTAGTCATGTCTAGTCTGTGACCATGTCATTTATAAGGATTTTATTACATGATATTAATTGACCTGATGATGTCAATCAAACTTAGTTCAAACTCAGTCATTTTCCTTAGACAAGCTGACGATGTCTAAGTAAACATTACATTGTATTTCCTTGGACAAACAATGCCACGTGGCCAGTGACCAGAGCTCAGGTCAATTGTTTTGCTGCTTTCTAACATTTTCTTGACTCTGACAGGTATCTGTATGTGAATAGTCGTCCATGGCCAAAGAATTACCATATCGAGAATCCCCTTTACCCGCCACCAATCGCCCAGGAGATAGACATTCATGTAATCGACCTGCTTCAGATGCGGGAGGTGGGTACGATGCACAGGTCACACAAGGCGTACACGTCCAATGACGAGTGTTTCTTCATTTTCTTGGATGTGTGTGAGGAGTATGTTGCAAGGTATAGTGATTTTTATTATGTTATTATGTACAAGATATTGCAAGACTCATTTTCAAAGTGAATATTCTGTAGTTGTAAGTGAAGAGATTCTTGAACTTATTGAAATATTGCAGTCTGCAGCTTCAAGCTGACTATTTAGTTTGGTATATAGTCATATTACATTCCATTTCATTCATCCGTCCATCCAAGGTAAAAAATTGTTTTCCAATCAACAACTTCTCACTTTGTATTCATTTAATATTTTTGTAGTTGTATAATTATAAAATACAGGTCAAGTCCAATATTTATTAACGTCTGGCAAATTTTACAGAATTTATGGCCCCTTTCTGATTTAATTTTCTGTAAAAAAAATTTTTCTGATCAATAGCAGGGGAATTCATGTTGACAGACACATTAATAGTTTAACCTATATTCTATATAGATAAAAAGGTAATTGATGAATTAATACAGCTGCATCAGTATAAAATGACAAAATAAGTTATTTTCTGTTAACTTGTTTTCACTGATTTGTGAATCTGTGCCATTATGGTTAAGATTTCACTTAAGAATTACCTCCCTTACATGATGGTAGCAAGATTCTTATCTTAAGATTTCTTAAGAAATAAGAGCTTTGTAAAGTGTTTGGGCATAATTTTTGTTTAAAAATGCATAAAAAAAAAGGTTATATTTCTTTGTGCATATGGAATAATTGGAACATTTTCATGATTTCTGCCAAGTTTGGATGACATCGGGTACTGTTTGATGAAACTATAAAAGGTCGAAAATTGAGTCTCGCTTTCTGAAAGAAAACTTAATGTGAGAAAGTTTGCCAGTTCCTAGTGGAAAGATGGTAGTTCTACTCGGATTCATTCTGAGGTCTTCCTCTAGCAATAAAAACTGTATATGCCATATCATATATAGAACCTGAAATTTGTTGAAAATGGCATCAAATCCTATTAAATATATATCATCTACTTACATCTAAACTTTCATTTAGATATATTGTAAACTTAAAAATGTTTATTAAAATGTGTTGATTTATTTTATTGAATATTTAGTGTCATTTTTATGTCATTGAGGGCTTACCTAACCATTCTTTCCTGGGATCCTGGAAGGTAAACCAGTACTTGAATAGGTGGTGAGAGATGAATGACAATGAGACAATGAGAATTTTGTATATCAATGATCATGGAGACTGGCTAGGCAGGGATTTGAACTCGTAACCCCTGGATTGATAGCCAGATGTGCTACCGACTGAGCTAACCAGGTCAAGATTAATATGGTAATATTGAAATCAATACTGCTGTGTGTGTCCCTTTAAAAGAAAATGAAACGTCACAGATATCTCTGATAAATCCTGTGTTGTGACTTGTTACAGTGGAGCTGAGGACAAGCATGGGTACCTGTGGGACCGCCATTATGGTCTGTGCTTGCACAAATACCCACACAGTGATGTGGTCAACTCTGTAGCATTTAACCCCAGTGACCCGGAAGTGCTTGTGACGGTCAGTGATGATTTTTCCATCAAAATATGGCGCTCACACAGCAGGGAAAAAGAGGTATGCGATATCACTAGTTTTTGTCTATTGTGTCATTGCATTTGTTTGACTTGTGTACATGTACTTGTTCTACAAAATAATATGACGTTGCTGGTAGTAAGTTAGATCTGATAATCCAGTTACTAGTATATTGTATAGTTGCACAAAACATAATACCTCACCCATTCATAATAAATTATCTTGCTGCAGATGCAAAAAAAAGGTACCCCACCCAGTCATGCTAATATCATGCTGCAGACACAAAATTTGGAACCCAACCCAGTCCCACTAAAGTATCCTGCTGAAGACACAAAACATGGTACCCCACAAAGTCATGCTAAGGTATCATGCTGCAGACACAAAACATGCTACCCCACCCAGTCACACTAAGGTATCATGCTGCAGAAACAAAACTTGGTACCTCAACCAGTTACGCTAAGGTATCATGCTGCAGACACAAAAATGGTACCCCAACCAGTCACGCTAAGGTATCATGCTGCAGACACAAAACATGATACCCCAACCAGTCACGCTAAAGTATCCTGCTGAAGACACAAAACATGGTACCCCACAAAGTCACGCTAAGGTATCATGCTGCAGACACAAAACATGCTACCCCACCCAGTCACACAAAGGTATCATGCTGCAGAAACAAAACTTGGTACCCCAACCAGTTACGCTAAGGTATCATGCTGCAGACACAAAAATGGTACCCCAACCAGTCACGCTAAGGTATCATGCTGCAGACACAAAAAATGGTACCACATCCAGTCACACTCAAGTATCATGCTGCAGACACAAAACATGGTACCCCAACCAGTCACGCTACAGTATCATGCTGCAGACACAAAAAATGATGCCGCACCCAGTCACACTAAAGTATCATGCTGAAGACAAAAAAACATGGTACCCCTTCAAGTTACGCTAAGGTATCATGTTGCAGATACAAAACAAAACATGGTACCCAACCCCATTATGCTTAGGTATCATGCTGCATAAACAAAACTTTAGACCCCTTCCAGTCAAACTAAAGTATCATACTGAATATGCAAAACATGATACCCCACCCAGTCACGCTAAGGTATCATGTTGCAGTAACAAAACTTGGGACCCCACCCAGTCACTCTTAAGTATCATGTTGCAGACACAAAACATGGTACCCCAACCAGTCACACTAAAGTATCATGCTGCATAAACAAAACTTTGGACCCCTTCCAGTCACACTAAAGTATCATACTGAATATGCAAAACATGATACCCCACCCAGTCACGCTAAGGTATCATGTTGCAGTTACAAAACTTGGGACCCCACCCAGTCACTCTTAAGTATCATGTTGCAGACACAAAACATGGTACCCCAACCAGTCACACTAAGATATCAAGCTGCAGACACAAAACATGGTACCCTTACCAGTCACCCTAAAGTATCATGCTGCAGAAACAAAACTTGGGACCCCATCCAGTCACGCTAAAGTATCATACTGAATATGCAAAACATGATACCCCATCTAGTCACGCTAAGGTGTCATGCTGCGGTATTAATATATGGTACCCCAACCAGTCACACTAAAGTATCATGCTGCAGACACAAAACATGGTACCCCAATCAGTCACGCTATGGTATCATGCTGCAGACACAAAACATGGTACCCCACCAAGTTACGCTAAGGTATCATGCTACAGAAACAAAACTTGGGACACCACCCAGTCCTCTAAAGTATCATGCTGCAGACACAAAATATGGTACCCCAACCAGTCACGCTGCAGTATCATGCTGCAGACACAAAAAATGATGCCCCACCCAGTCACTCTAAAGTATCATGCTGCAGACACAAAATATGGTACTCCAACCAGTTACGCTACAGTATCATGCTGTAGACACAAAATATGGTACTCCAACCATTCATGCTGCAGACACAAAATATGGTACCCCAACCTGTTACACTTAGATATCATGCTGCAGTAACAAAACTTGGGACCTCACCCAGCCACTCTAAAGTATCATGCTGCAGACACAAAACATGGAACACCACCCAGTCACACTGAAGTATCATACTGCAACACAACATACATGTAGAGGACCCTGATATTTGCTGTAGCCCAGTTCTATCCACATTATGAGTTGTTGTACTCAAAACCCGAGATCTAACCAAGGGTCAAACTATATAAAGAGCTATTAGCATAGCGCACTTTAAAATGTGTGATTTTAAAATCATAAATTTGGATATCATATATATTCTAAATAACTTTTTCTTTGATATTCACAAAACTTTGTTATTATAGACAGGCAAACCTGTGTTGTGTGAAAGCAGTCACCTCAATTAAGAAGCCACATTAACTATTACCCATTTCTATGCTTTCATAGCAAATAAACCTTTATTTAACCACAATCTGTCTTAAAATGTCACTTTTGCCTCTTCTCTTGACTGGCTGCTTAAGAAAGGTTTGACTGTTATTTAAAATACTTTTAAACCATTCTGAAGTATAAGTAGAAATGTAAATTATAGTAAGACATGAAAATTTTGACTTTTGGCTTCTGAAAAGTTTGATAAATTTGGACTCAGCTGCCTCTTTTTTGACACATTTATTCTGATACTGGCACTACAATACATAATTCACATATGCATATATACTCAAACCTGTTTTAAGCAGCCAGTCAAGGAAAGGAGTAGACCTTTTAAGGCAGGTTGTCATTTAATACAGGTTAATTTGGTCTGAAAGCACAGAAATTGGAAATTGCAAATGTGGCAGTTTAATAGAAGTTGCTGGAGGATTGAATGTATAAGTTTTTACATTTGAGATTTAACTTCTTCAGTTAACCAATAGAAAGTTGGCATTCATTTCCCCATGAACGTATACCCTTGAACCTTCAGCTTTAGCTTTCGATATAGTTTTAAATAAAATCAACTTTGTTGAGGTTTTCAACTGATTACAAAGTAAAAATACCATAATTAACAGTTTTTGACATCATAAAGCATAAGCTAGTTAACAAAAGGCATAGCATTTGCTTTTTTATTCATCAAGTTTAATTAGAGATAAAACATATATATATATATATACTGAACAGCTAATCTGCCACTTTTGTATTTCCAATATCTTCGGCAAAATATGGAGAGCGCTATTAAAGTTTATATACGATATTAACAGACAGTTAAATGATTTTATTTAGCATAAACATTATTTCTAATTCAAGTCCAAATTTCAAGGAATTTGCTCTGATACTTTTTGAGAAAGTACATAAAATTTTAGGTACATGAATTGTCAGGTGGCAGGTTAGCTGTTCCATTCAGTATATGTTTTACATGTTTATTGGTGCTAAATAAATACGAAACAGGACATGGTGGTGTTAATAATATAAATACAAGAAACTATTCATATATGTTGAATACAGTCCAACCTGTTTAAGTGGTCACCTCTATTAAGCAGCCACCAGTCTTAAGCAACCATATTTTCTATTTCCCATTTCTATGTGCTCAGAGTAAATTAACTTGTATTAAGCAACAGCCTGTCTTAAAAGGCCAATTTTTCTTCTTCCCATGACTGGCTGCTTAAGACATTTATGTGTGCTCAGAGTAAATTAACCTGTATTAAGCAACAACCTGTCTTTAAAGGCCACTTTTTTTTTCTTCCCATGACTGGCTGCTTTAGACAGGTTTGAATGTATTTGTGAGTTATGAACTTACATCAAACAGGTAATGTTAAGTGACCACTTTAATTTCACTTAATTTACTTGTTAATCTCACAAACTTTCAGCAAATAACTTTCCTTTGGTTTTATTATTGTATGCACAATAATTTTATTCTTGTTGATTGTTTAGGTAGTCAAGGCTTTCAACAGAGAGCATTGCATTCGTCTGAACTATGTGCAATCCATCATGTCGGACACGAACACGGAAGAATATACGAAACTTTGTTTGGACGAAGCTGAGAAGACATAGATGTATACACAGATTAGAGAGGAAGAGAGCTAGATGCTTTTAAAACAAACATTTGGATATTATTTACATTTATGAAAGATGGCATACATTTACAACCGATGTGTGCACTTTTTCTTGTACTGAGTAGCTGGTGATTTCTTCAGGTAAAATATTTGTTCGACTCAATAAAGGAACTGTATACTGACTTTTAGTAGAATATCTATCACACAGGTTTTAAGTTTGCTGAAATCTGTCGTAAACTATCATTCACCTTATTTAATGGACAGCTTTTTATAAGCATGCTGTCCGAGAATTTTTCATTCAAAGGTATGGAGAAGTTATTGGCAATTATCATCATACGCATCTTCTTTATGTATGTGTGATTTACATGTTTTACAACTTGAGTACACATATACTATACACACATTTGTACATCTAGTGTACACATTAAATACCATACACACATTTTCACAAATAGTGTACACATTATATACTTTACACACATTTTACAACAAATGTACACATTATATACTGTACACACATCTGTAAAACTAATGTACACATATACTTTAAACACATTTGTACAACTAGTGTACACATTATATACCATAAACACATTTGTATAAATATTGTACACATTATAAACCATACACACATTTGTACAACTATTGTATGCATTTTATAATTTACACATATTTGTACAACTAGTGTACCCATTATATAATTTACACACATTTGTACATCTAGTGTACTCATAATATACCTTACCAACATTTGTACATCTAGTGTACACATTATATACCGTACACACATTTGTAAAACTATTGTACACATTGTATAATTTACACACATTTGTACATCTAGTGTACTCATAATATACCTTACCAACATTTGTACATCTAATGTACACATTATATACCGTACACACATTTGTAAAACTATTGTACACATTGTATAATTTACACACATTTGTACAACTAGTGCACCCATTATATTATTTACACACATTTGTACATCTAGTTTATGCATCATATACTGTACACACATTTGTACATCTAGTGTATGCATTATATACCTTACCCACATTTGTACACCTAGTGTATGCATCATATACTTTACACACATTTGTATATCTAGTGTAAATATTATATACCTTACCCACATTTGTACACTTAGTGTACATATTATATATCTTACACACATTTGTGCACTTAAAGTATGCATTATATACCTTACACACATTTGTACACCTAGTGTACACATTATATACCTTACACACATTTGTACACCTAGTGTACATATTATATATCTTACACACATTTTTACACCTAGTGTATGCATTATATACCTTACACACATTTGTACATCTAGTGTACCTTACACACATTTGTACATCTAGTGTACGCATGATATACCTTACCAACATTTGTACACCTAGTGTACGCATTATATAACTTACCCACATTTGTATATCTAGTGTACACATTATATACCTTACACACATTTGCACATCTAGTGTATGCATTATATACCTTACCCACAGTTGTACATCTAGTGTACACATTATATACCTTACCCACATTTTTACACCTAGTGTATGCATTATATACCTTACACACATATGTACATCTAGTGTACCTTACACACATTTGTACATCTAGTGTACGCATTATATACCTTACCAACATTTGTACACCTAGTGTACGCATTATATAACTTACCCACATTTGTATATCTAGTGTACACATTATAAACCTTACACACATTTGCACATCTAGTGTATGCATTATATACCTTACCCACAGTTGTACATCTAGTGTACACATTATATACCTTACCCACATTTGTACATCTAGTGTATGCATTATATACCTTACCCACATTTGTACTACAAGTGTATGCATCATATACTTTACACACATTTGTATATCTAGTGTATGCATCATATACTTTACACACATTTATATACCTAGTGTATGCATCATATACTTTACACACATTTATAAACCTAGTGTATGCATCATATACTTTACACACCTTTGTATACCTAGTGTACACATTACATACAGTACTCACATTTGTACATCAAGTGTACATATTATATTCTTTACCCACATTTGTACACCAAGTGTATGCATTATATACCTAACACACATTTGTACACCTAGTGTACACATTATATACCTTACCCACATTTGTATACCTAGTGTTCACATTATATATCGTATACACATTTGTACATCTATGTACGCATAACATACCTTACCAACATTTGTACAACTAGTGTACGCATTATATACAGTACATACATTTGTACACCTAGTGTACGCATTATATACCTTCCCAACATTTGTACACCTGGTGTATGTATCATATACTTTACACACATTTATATATCTGATGTACGTATTATATTCTTTACACACTTTTGTACACCTAGTGTACACATCATATACTTTACATACATTTGTATATCCAGTGTACACATTATATACTTTACACACATTTGTACATATAGTGTACGCATCATATACTTTACACACATTTGTACATCTAGTGTACACATTATAATTGGGTGCATATACATGTATGCAGAGACAATATAAACTGTCATCTACTTGAAAAGGGAAGTGTATAGTTCCCCTCCTTAGTGTCTTTCGTCTGACTTGAAAATGATATAGTGACCTTTTAAACATAAGCAAACACTTCCTGGTCCTTTATTTTCCAAGGAGTTGTTATCATTTATAACCACAGATGTGTAGAACTGCTGTCAAACCTGTGTAAGCTTTCACTTCTATTTAGCAGCCACTTGTCTTAAGCAGCCACATTTATTAATTCTAATTTCTATGCTTTCAGAGTAAATCAACCTGTATTAAGCAACAGCATGCCTTATAAGGCCATGTTTGCTCCTTCCCTTGACTGGCTGCTTAAGACAAGGTTGACTGTACATCTTTTTTCTGCCCCAAACTCTGGATATTTCTGCTGAAGATATTGCCAGCTACATGTAAACATCATGTGCAATCTGAATTTTGGTTGGATGTGTACAAAATTGTATTGCCTTTATATAAATACTCTTGTGATAATTCTGTTCAGTCAGATACGGCCAGTGTTGTAGCATCGAACCCAGGATCGGAAGGTTGTGGGTTTTATCATTCCCCACGACTATGTGGATGTCCTTGAGTAAGACATTTTTTCCGCATCAGCTTTGTACTGGTTCTACCCAGGAAGAATTCAAGCATGATTTGTAAATTCTTGTTTTATGATCAAAGTAAAGAAAAATAAGTTTTTAAACTAACATGTATAATAATTTGATTGCTGCCTTTTGGTGGATTATTGGAAAATGTATATAATACACATTGTATAAATATATTTATACAACTTACAGCAGGAAGTTGTTATTCATAATTGAATTGTATAAAATAATGAAATTATAAATAAAATTAATGTAATGCCATAGTTTTATGGTAACTCATGAAATGCTGGTTTCAGTAAAATACCATTTTTATTTCAGTAAAATGAAAACGCTTCTACCGGTATACCACTTGAGGTAGTATCGGATTTTTTTGACATCTTGTGTAAATTATCTAAAATCTGTACACTTGTACTATGAAGTCTCAGCTTTTGTTTTACCTTTTTATTATGCCCCCACCCCCCGCCAAATTATTTGGGTTGTATATAGTTACCACAGTGTCCATCTGTCCTTCCATCCGTTATTTCCTGTCGTATCTGTAACTTTGTCATGCATAGATGGGTTTTATAAATTTTTGCTACAAATAATCAACATGACATGACGATGTGTTGTGCGCAAAACCCAGACTCCCACTTCAATGGTCAAGGTCACACTTTTATATTGTTTGACAACACTTTTAATCTGTTCGAGATTTCTTGTTTGGTCTGTAATTTTGTCACCTATGTATTCCTTACTGTAATTTAACTCTGCATGTGGGATATACTGAAATATGGTACCAGTCATTCTCACGTGGCAATTGGTACCAGTCATTCTCACATGGCACCAGTCATTCTCATGTGGCACTTGGCACCAGTCATTCTCATGTGGCACTTTGCACCAGTCATTCTAACGTGGCACTTGGCACCATTCATTCTCACGTGGCATTTGGTACCGGTCATTCTCACGCGGCACTTGGCACCAGTCATTCTCATGTGGCACTTGACATTTAGAAGATACTGCTATGACCCACTGGCGTTGTATTAGTGTAGAGTGATTTGACTGGATGGGGTATCCTAACATGTGTCTGTGATATGATGCTTCCATGCCACAGTGCTCAGAATTCTGTCTCTAGTAGAAAACGTTTTAACATGGCTGAACAAATGCCCAAACAGACAGTCACACTAAATATAAATACCCAATATTCAGTATAATATCTTGTATGCTACATGCATATTGTTTTGAATGGCATGATGCTTTAAATAGTTTTTCGCACAAGTCAGAATTACAGTATCTTAGGCATTATAACGGGATAATGCTGATGAATCCTAGAACTGTCCTCCCTATGTTCACAGCCTATCTTTGTTATGTCGCTATATTAGTGTGATTTATTTATTGTCAGATGTGAATAATTATTGTTATGTTATGAGTTAAACATATTTATCAGTATTGTGTTATTGTATTTACAACATTTATTATGTTTACAGTGTATTAATGGGTTGCTTGTGAAGCTTGGCAGACACCAGGGGAACACTTTCTTGTAAAGCAAATACAGATTTTTATCCTTCACCCCCTTCACATGCTTATCCTACGTCTTGGTGCTATGACGTAACATATGACAGCTTTGTCATAAATACCTCGTGCTACGACTATCAATCTAGAGCTGGTTATGAGTTGAATCCCAGGCTGGCCACATTGTCGATGATGACGTACGACAGTTAAAAGTTACTTTGGAGATCTAGCATGTTAATCCAGGGGTCGTGAGTTGTAATCCCCACCCGGCAACTGTTTTTCTATGATGAATAATATATAGCAACGCGTCTCATTGTCATTTGTCTCTCACCGCTGATTCAAGTGAGAAAGTTATCAGTTAATTGGAGATATTTGTGTTTGAGTACTGGTTAACCTTCCAGGATTCCAGTAGTCATTTCAACTGATCTTCTTTTAGACCTCGATGGCATAATTGATTAATTGATTAAATATTTCGCGTCATTTTTATGCCATCGAGGGTTAACAGATGATCAGTTAACCTAACCACTGTTTCCTGGGATTAACCAGTACTCTAGCACACCCCATCTCCGCAAGTAACTGATAACTTTCCCACTTGAATCAGTGGTGAGAGACGAATGATAATGAGACACAATGTCGTATATCAATCATCAAAGAGACTGTTGCCGGGCAGGGGATTCAAACTCACAACCCCTGGATTGATAGTCAGCTGGATTGATACTGAGCTAATCGGGCCCGGCTACCTCGATGGCATAAAATGACACTAAATATTACTTAATATATACTTATTTCATAATTTCATTCCATATTCAAATACTTTTAGAAATTTTAACATTCTCCTGTGAACCATTTATCACAATTAACCTCATGTCATTCATGAAAAGAGTAAGGTAATGATGATTGGAGTATTTTCCAATTATTTAAAAAAAAAGAAAAAAAAAAAGAATTATTTTCAAATTTTTATTGAAAATTTTGAAATATTTTGTTGTGCAATATGGTCTTGGTATAAGTTGCTGTTAGTGAAATTTTGAAAATAATTTCTTACTTACTGCATTTAACATACAATCAGTTAAGAGAGAAATTTGACCCCGGCGTCATCTGTAGACACCTAGGTTAGACTTTCGCGTTTAAGTTTAAGATATCTATGCAACCACTCATTGGATGTACATGAAACTTCGCATGTGTGTTCACCATCATAAATGGAACACACACAGATCACAGAACCATGCTGGATTGCATTTTGGCACAGAAATGGCCCTTTTTGGACTTAGACACCCAGAGGCGAGCTTTATTTTCTTCTGACATCTCTTGTTTTTTTAGGAGCAAACTAAACTAATCAATATTTTTCATGTGACAAATGTTTGCTGCAGCTCACTTGAATGATTTGAAGTTATAGTAATTAAGGCCATTATAAATTAAATAAATTTTATATTTTATTTTTATTTTAAAAATATTTTTTTTTTTTTTTTTTTAATAAAAAAAAGAAGACATTTTTTTTATTGGTTTTATTTTTATGAAAATAAAAGGATCGGGCATGAAAATTAGGGGGCGGGCGGGGATGATAATTTAGCAATTTATTTATTATGGCCTAAATGCAAACTACAAATTATGCTTGGAAATAAATGTAATTACCAGTTACATATTATGTAAATATTTTAAGGACGAATCATTTCCATGTTAATCAACCAGTGGAGTGCTTGGTTTCATGAATGAAAACAAGGTCATGTCCTGTCATTTTATACATTTGCTGTTGACACGGCTATTGTGACTACATTTGCTGTTGGCTTGGCCATTGTGACTACATTTGCTGTTGACACGGCCATTTAGACTACATTTGCTGTTGGCACGGCCATTGTGACTACATTTGCTGTTGACACGGCCATTGTGACTATATTTGCTGTTAACATGGACATTGTGACTACATTTCCTGTTGACAGGGCAATTGTGACTATATTTGCCGTTGACACGGACATTGTGACTACATTTGCTGTTGACATGGCCATTGTGACTACATTTGCTGTGAATCTTGAACAAAACTCAAGTTCTATAAACCCAAGATCTCCTGTTATTATCTCAACTAGTATTATAAGACAACTGCTGTTTCAGTTGTGGATTTTGAATTATTAAAAATTTTCCTGGTTATTTTTATACCCCATGCCGTTCAAATAATGGTGAAAGGGCATTTAGAGTGGCCTCTGTCCGCCCGTTTGTTTGAACAAATTAGTTTCCGATTAATAACTTTTGACTGAATGAGTTTATATATTGAATTAATATTAGATGGGTAGCTGTAAAATTTTGAAATACAGTTCCATATCCATAAGTTCCATATTTGTCAATATCTTAATTTAAGGTAAAAAATTGGTTTTAGATACATAACAGTGGGATTCGTGTCTGCTTACACATTTCTGATTATTTCAGTAACTCTTTCAGTCACAAGATCCTCATCAATTTTCCTAGTGAATAAAATAATATTCATTAAACTACAGTTAAGAAATGCTAATAATTGTTTTAATAATAATACCTTCATTTTGAATTGTGAAATATTAACTTGCAGTATAAAAACCAACAAAAAAACTTTTGAGTTATTATAACCCAATCGTGACATGGTATAATTCCATGGCATGGTAGTATCCCGCTTCAGAACACATGGTCAAGAGGCAAAGTATTGAACCCATGATCATTGGGTTGCCGGTTCAATCCTCCACCATGTCTGTCTGGTGTCCTTGAGCAAGACACTTTATCCACATATGCTAAGTTTCCAAGAACAAGTATGGTATGGTCCCCAGCATATTTTTTTAATTGATAAGCAGAGTATGACATGGTTTCCAGAATCCTGCCTAATCCAAAAGGATAGGAATCTAATTCATAAATACAGTGTGGAATGGTTCCCAGCATCTAATCTAATCCATAAGTACAGTGTAGAAATGTTTCCAGCATTTAATCTAATCCATAAGTACAGTGTGGAATGGTTCCCTGTATCTTATATAGTCCATAAGAACAGGTATGGCATAGTTCCCAGCATATTATCAAATTCATAAGTACAGTGTGGAATGGTTCCCAGCATCATATCTAATCTATAAGTACAGTGTGGAATGGTTCCCAGCATATCATCTTATCTATAAGTACAGTGTGGAACGGTTCCCAGGATCTTATCTAATCCATAAGTAGAGTGTGGAATGGTTCCCAGCATATCATCTTATCTATAAGTACAGTGTGGAACGGTTCCCAGGATCTTATCTAATCCATAAGTAGAGTGTGGAACGGTTCCATGCAGCATCTTATCAAATCCATAAGTACAGTGTGGAATGGTTCCCAGCATCTCATCTAATCCATAAGTACAATGTGGAATGGTTCCCAGCATCTTATCTGATCTATATGTACAGTGTGGAATGGTTCCGAACATCTTATCTAATCTATAAGAACAGTGTGGAATGGTTCCTGATATTAGTGTCCTCGAGCCTATTATTTATTATGGAGCAACATTTTTATGCCCCCCACCAAAAATTTTTGGGGTGGCATATAGTAATCGCAGCATCTGTCCGTCCGTCTGTCCTTCTGTCTGGTAATTCGTTTCCGACCTGTATCTTTGTCATGCATAGATGGATTTTGTTGATACCTGGTACAAATGATCAACATAAAATGACGACGTGTCGCAAGTAAGAACCACACCTGTACTTCAAAGGTCAAGATCACAATTTGATATATTATAACATAATTATATTGTTATTTTTCAACAACCATTTGGGGGGACATGCAACCCTAACCAGTGACATTTCTTGTTTTTAATATATTCTAAGCATTTATTTCAATTCAAATTATGTAAATAAAAAATGCTAATGTATTTAAGAAACATTTTGTTTTTGTTTTCAATGTTTATTTATAGTTATAACAAATTGTATAAATTGTACAGTAATAAATGCTTTAAAAATGTTATATGCATCTTTGATGAAGTTTGATATTAAATGTTATTGTCACCACGACTGTGTTTGTTATGTTGTGAAAACCAGGAACCTGCCTAAGGATCAAAGGTCATTTGCGGTCTGTTCATTATCACTAACATTTTACAAAACAACACTGATACTACAAATGCAGAAGTTTATTATTCTTGAGAAATTTTAAATTTAGCATAGGCCTATCATGTCCACATGTGTTTGCTTATGACAAAGATATCATTTATTATTAATAGAAACAAAAATCTCCACTTAAAGAGAGTGTAACAGGATAAAACGCTATAAATGTGTAAAAAAATTGAATAGATATCAAAATGGATAAAAAGATCTCATAAATGATCTTTTTATCCATTTTGATATCTATTCAATTTTTTTATTCAAATATTAACCAAATAGTTTAGTATGTAACCCCCCCCCCCCCCCAAAAAAAAAAAAACAACAACAAAAAAACAAAACAAAAAAACAACAACAAAACAAAACAAAAACAAAAAACATGACAAAATTCGATATGTAAATTGTTGTGGTAAACTTGAAACGAAATTCCCTTTCTTAAAATAGTTAACTCTTAAATACTGCTTGACAAACATCGTCATTAGGACATTGTCATGTAAACATTAATTATATAACGTGTCAAATTATAATAAAAAAGAAATCACATGACTCATTTAATGTGTGGCAAGATATGTTGCAATTTTAAGCAGGAAATTTATTTTAGTCTAACCTATGCGCAAGTTAGGAAATTTCTTTTCAATATATTATATTGGCATGTTTAAATGTATATCCTTTTGGCAAAACTTGGTTAGTGTGTATTTATAGGCTTAAACATGTTTATAGACAGATTAAAAATTGGAAAAATACTTATATATTTATATAGATATAGTTATGGTTGACACCAACTATTTTGGGTTGGTAGATGGAGCTAGGCACACTCGCTGTAGTCTTTAACTTATGTCTGCTTCTTCACAAATAATTATCTCCATATACATATATTTATATAATTTTTTAGGAATCGATGATCATAGATCAGACACTAATCATAAAGTGCATTAATTAAAACCCCCAAATCATTGTTTTAGAATAAACCCATAGGTGATGGTTACTTGGCCCCTTATAGAAATAAAACTGTTTTTCACTTTCTTTTGACTAAGCATTTGAATTAAAGTCCTTGCAAAACAAGTTCTATTTGACCTATTATAACTATGTATAAACTATGAGCATGTTACACCCCAGCCTTTTATTACAACACATTTAAAACCACCTACACAAAGTTAGGTTTAATATAATGCTTCATGGGAAATAGAGAGGCCCTAGAACTCACATTTCAGGAGAATAATTATGTTCAAGGTTTCTATATTTAAGCCTATTAAAAGATTGAAGCAATGAGACCTCACCAGACATGACCACAAACTATGACCTTTAAATTTTTGATATGCATTACACCTTCTGGAGTGATCTCATTTGTGTCAGAAGCTTGGGGTGGTAGAGTCTCTGGCAGGCACCTCACTATTGACTCTGGATTATTAGATCTTTTAGAACCAGGTGATAGTGTGATGGCTGACAAAGGCTTTACAATTTCAGATTTATTACAAAAGAAAAACTGTACACTCAATATTCCTCCCTTTATGGGAGAAAATGCTCAATTTACTACTGAGCAGGTCTTGCAAACACAAGAAATTGCAGAGCTGAGAATTCATGTGAAGAGAGCTAAAGGTCGTGCTAAAAAATATCACATTTTTGATGGTAATTCACCTTTATCATTGGCCCAATTGGCATCTACAATGTTTCGGATTTGTTGTTGGTTAACAAACTTGATGCACCACTGGTAGACTTATGTAAGTACAATATATTTTATAATTCCATTCATTAACATCGTATGGGTTATATGAGTTTACCATTACACATCAGTGTAATTTAGATGTTCTGGCAAGTAGTGATATTACACTGGCTTAAAACAAATAGTCATGGGATAAAATTATATCTTTGATATATTTATTATATATTCTAATATGGTACTTTTATATGTTACCCATGGAAAGATGTGCTTCATATAGAAGTCGACTAATTTTTTAAACATTTCATTGACAAATTCTGGATCAAAATGAATCCTTTCACACACGTAATTGTTCTCACTGGCTGCTGTCCATATGAAAAAGTCACACCATGGTAAGCAGTGCTTCTCCTGTCATGTGGGTTACAACCTGGTTTTTAATGGAGTAAGGACATTTTATTTAAAGTTACCTATTTCTGTTAACCACAGGTAATGTAACATCTGTCACACGACCATCACTTGATGCTCCTGAACATAAGTACATGGTGTTCAAAGTAAGGCCTGTCTCTCTTATACTGTTCAATTACAGTATCTCTGATAGTCCGACCATGCTTTTCTCATCTTACAGCTGTTGGTAGTGATGCATACCTGAGGAATAATGTGAAAATAAGTACACTAAATCAACTGTATATAACGGTATTAGTCTGTCAGAATAAGTTTCATTTTCCACAAATTTATATAAACATTGTGTTCAACACTTAAGTGAACACAAATCATGCATATTTTTTTTTTTTTTTAATTTCAATCACTGAAAAGTGATCCATTTAATCACCCCGTAATAGGTCTGTGAGGGTCGGGGTGGGCCATCCTTCAATGAACCGTACAAATATATGTATCAGTCAAGTTGTAACATACATTCATATATATATACACTGAAAAGAAGAAGAAAGCATACATTTTTGTTTTTAAATTATTTCATTATTGGCTAAGTTTATTGATGTGATGGAAAATTAACTGATTTTTTCTTATTGTTTTGCTTTGAAATGAATTAAATGTTGGTTTTTTGATTCAACAATATGATGAAATATAAATATACAAAATATATATGCAATACATTTATTGTTCCTTGACCTGTCGACGTTTATAGGTATGTATACTTTCTTTTTCCTTTCACCGCATACACATGTATACATTAATCTTAAAGGGACACACCAGTCTCAACAAATTACAGACTGTAGCTCGAGCTAAAACAAAAATCAAACAGAAATAACATATAATTTGACACAGCAGATAATAATATAAGAAAATTATGTTGTCTAATGACTTCAGGAGATTTTTCTCTCTTTTAAGTCTATAGTGGCTAGCTTGGTGTAGGACCTTACTAAATATTAAATATGTATTTTGGTGTATCCCTTTTTACAGAAAAGATATAGTGGCAATAATTACATGAATTTTATTATATTGGGGTTGTTTTTGTGTGTTTATATTTATTCCCGGTTTCAATAATTGGAATGGTTTATAAACACAATTTTTTGTTTGTTAATTGATGGTGTTTATTGAAAGCCAGGAGTAGACATTAAAAAAAAAATATCAGAGATACCTTGGTTCATTTTATATTTTTATAGTAAAATTTAACTATATTTGAGAAGCAGAAAACACAAAAGAATCACCTATTTCTTAAATTTTATAAAACATGTGTTTTCAGTTTTTGGATTGGTTGAATATTAGTGTAATATATTTCTCATTTGCATATATTTCATAAAAAAATAAGCAGATTCACATGCAAACTAAAATATTATGTCAGTTATATATATAAATATACAGAAAGAATAAGTAACAAACTTATATGTGAATTCAAGAGAAACAGGTGTGTAGTGTAAGGATCTTTTTGTTGTTGATTTTTAAAAACCAAATATTAAAAAATAATAAAATGAAACAACAATTGTTTTGAAAGAAACATGATTAAGAGCGTGTATGTGTAAACACTATTTCTAAGCAGATATTTATAGTTTAACAGAGTCCCTTATAATTATAATGATTCCATTTGTGACACAAAAAATATAGGCTATACTAGTGATGTAAACAGTAATTAAGATCTTATATTATTGCAAAATTTGCTTTCACAAATTAGATAAACTCTAGTTAGAATACACATGTGTTCTATGACCAGATGTAAAATTGTTATATAAACACTTTCCTTTTCTTTTAATGAGAAATAAAACAGAAGTTGGATCATTATAAAACAATATATAAGTAGAAAAAGAAAAAACAAAAACAACAATAGAAAAAATCGAGGTATATTAATATAGTTTAATGTTTGACTGTTCAACCAGTACTCAAGCACATTTAGCTGAGCATGTAACTGGTAACCTTCCCACTTGAATCAGCAGTGAGCTAGACAGGGATACGCAGTACTGTATATCAGTCATCATGAAAATTGTGGTCAGGCGGGGATTCAAACTAACAACCATTTGATCGAGTTAGATTCGCTACCAGTTGACCTAACCGGGCCCTGCTCATATGTTAATAGATTGTATATTATTCTTAAGCATAATTTATTTATATTTTAGCCAATGTTCTGGTATACAGCTATTTTTTTGAGATAATGCCTATTCATTAAAAAATAATAATTAAAATCATTGATATTATTTAGCTAGAGATATTACTTGTTAAGATTTGATCCTTCCATTATCTGATGAATGAGGCTAGTTGGATTCTCCCCTGCCTTAATAACATCTCCAAACAATGAGCTTGTGATTCGGCCTCTGTCGAGAGATTTCCACATGCAACATGACCTCTGCCCATCTGTATATCTTTCAATATACCAAGCAAGTGTCTGGTCTATAGATGTTGGTGGAACTGTAATCAAAATATTATAACATTACAGTGTTTCAAAGATTGATATAAACTAATGTAACAAGACCTTAGTGCACCACAAATGTTCACAAAAGAAAGAGGCATAGTTATAGATCTTTTATAGAAAAAAATATTAGAAAATATTTAGTAAAAGCCTCGTGTAAGTACAAGTAAAAATGGTCCAAAGTAAGAGATGGCACAAGTTCTAATATTTTTTGGCAAGTTTTTATTATATTCTTACTGTGACTTGTTGAATTTTTTTTTTATTTTCATTTGCTGGTACAATATCATGTCGGGATTTTTAGCTATATTTAATAGCCCAATATTATCATTTATGACATGGCAGCAAATAAAGACTTACAAAAAAAAAACTATTGTTAACATTATCAAAAAAATTATTTCAATATCAGAATTTATTCCTTTAATTAAAAAAAATAATTGGAAAGTAGAACTTTCATCCATGAAATAATAAGCAAATTAAAGGCCCATCGCCGGTAGCTGCTACACACAGCATTATAGGCGGGGCTTATCACTAGCAGCAGTTATTTGATAATACTCATGTCCAACATAAGCTGTAAATACCAGCATAGCCATAGAAGATACTGCTTGTTGCAAGTTGTTCTAAACAACAATGTTTATTGTATGTGCGGGGCTCCTCAGTATTATGGATTGCAATAAATGTTTCCCCAGACTTACAACAGCAAACACAGCATTCAAATAGATTGCAATGGCCGTCTTATCTGCATGCATTAAACAAATTTGCTAATAAAGTACATCCAATTTACAGTTTCATGCTGGGTTAAATATAATACATCTCTGGTCATGATCAAAGAGATAAAGTGGAATTATTTGGGTCAAGTTCTATGGATTAGTACATTATTTACCTAGAGAGAATAAAAGTTATTTATGAAAAATAGTCTTATTTATTATGGACGTATATCAAACGGGCATACATGTTGTAATTAATTGTAAATACATTGCTTGGACACAAGTAAAGGGCAAACAATTATTTGTGAGACAAAACATACAAAGATTGAAAAATAAAGAAACCCCTTTGACATTATAGAATGACCCATTCCATTTAGGTTCACAATTTCACTGGCAAAACTTGGGAGAAAATCGTGGAAATACTTTGAAGGTTTCGAGGTAACAGTTTTGTATATTATTTCATTTATTTAATTATAATGATTGTGATTTTGAGGATCATTTAGTTACACCATATGATGTTGATGATGACGATGAAAATAAATACATTCCTGTAGAACAGTTAAGGATATTGTTTTCATGTCCGTTTATTTCAACATCAGTTTTGGCTAGGTGAATTTTCATTTCCTAATCAACGAAACAGTCATTTACCAAAACGTAGATACAGAAAATACTGGAATATGTTTTCAAATGTAGGAGTTTGGTTCCTACTTCATTATGTAAGAATAAAAAAGCAAAGAATATTAAACCAACCAAGATCTAAATTATGCAAAGTTGTGTTTTGAACCTAGTACATGGTTCATACACAAACATCCAAGGCCACCTATATAGCACTAAGTGTTTTTAATTGAAGGCTGTGACATAATAACTGTATAAACAATAAAATGACATTCATTTGCTAAAACACAAAACTAAAAGTTATTTCCAAAAGGAAGCTATTGTGAATTATGGGATTTAAAACAATGATCAGCCAAGGTAAGTGGAAATTGTAACTTATTTGCATCCAAATAAAAAAGCAAGTATGCATGTATCTGAGATAAGCCATAAACTACAATGTATAATTATTTGTTTATATATGAATAGGGCTGAAATATTATGAAGATTGATCTTCCTAAACATGTAATTCACAAACTGAAAGTCAAACACATTATTCTAATATTCAATCTCGGACCAAACATCCAAACGGGGGACTTAGGATGTCTCTAAGATTCAATTGATATAAAGTCGAGAAGTGTTACCATATTTTATTTTCACAATATTACATAATCAAGTATTCCCAAACTAAATCAGGAATAACACCATAATACAACCAGGTAACAGCGCAACTTCGCCTACTTCCTGTTTCAATATAAAGATGCCCCCGATCGCATCCAAACGTAAGAATTTTCCGCAGACATGACAAAGAGAGATGAAAAGAAGAAGAGGAAAGAAAGCAAAAGAATAATGAAGAAAAATAGGAGATAGCAACTTTCATAGATACATAACAATAAAATATACAGTTCAAACTATTTGTCATTATTACGTTTGCCTAAGACAGTCACTTAGTAACTATTTGTCATTATTACGTTTGCCTAAGACAGTCACTTAGTAACTATTTGTCATTATTACGTTTGCCTAAGACAGTCACTTTGTTAGCTCTCGTTGTTTTCACTTGGAACTATATCAACGTCAGTTCGTTTCCGCCACTGCTGGCACATTTGAAAATGTAACATGTTAACACTGAATTGTTACTGTTAATCGTTTAAACTCGACGGTTCACAAACAACGCCTGGACCAAAATGTTCATTGCCTGCTCAGTTCCGAAGACGAGATCGCCACATTTCGGACTGTTGTAGTGCGAAGCCTTTGTGTCTTTGAACGTGCCTCAAGTCCATGGTGTCAACATGTACTGAAATTAAATAACTGACCAACAGTTAACATGTTAATTCTGTATGTATAAAATAGAGGAAATTTTTAGAAATTGTAACTTGGTTAAGGGTGCGGTGGGTGGGTTGATGTTTTGCTTTTACCCGTGCAATATGAAAGTGCGAGGGCGACGTGGCGGTCACATGGCCTTATATACCCGACCAGTTCACGTCCGATATCGCGAGGATTAGTTACTATAGAGAAACTAGCGTCTTTAAAATACAACTTGCTTCCGTAAAGCGTGTCCGAAAATATACGGAAATTATTACCAGAATAACCAAGATTAATCTTTAAAATTAATCTCTATTATTCTAGGATTCAATCCCGGACCAAACATCCAAACGGGGGACTTAGGATTTCTCTAAGATTCAATTGATATAAAGTCGAGAAGTGTTACCATATTTTATTTTCACAATATTTCATAATCAAGTATTCCCAAATTAAATCAAATCACTTAGTTTGTTTCAGTATAAGTGGAGCGCATGGTCATGTCCGTTGTGACTTCAACAGATAACTGCTATTGAAGCTAAAGATTCTCACGCAAGGAAGCGACCGAGGGCATATATAACCAAAACTTTGTTGCGCTTAAGTATGATAGCCACACACCCCTTTAGTGTACTAAAAACCAAACCAGGTACCCCATTGGTACCATGATAACAACAGGTACCCCATGGGTACCATAATAATATCGGGTAACCCCTTAGTACCATATAAAAGCAGGTGCCCCTTTGACACCATAATACAACCAGGTAACAGCGCAACTTCGCCTACTTCCTGTTTCAATATAAAGTAGTCTTACATAAACGGGTGAGACAATGTAATAACGCCTAGACCTTATCGCTCTCTGGCCAGTTCTTACATGCTCCAAAAACCACTCCCAAAAAACTAATTTTTAGCCGCATGAGTCTCCTCCATATCACAGATGACTGCTATGGTATGTTGAAAGACCCATGGGCATGCAAAAGAATGGATTTGAAATATGCAAATACATAAGTAATATTTCATTATGCCCCCGATCGCATCCAAACGTAAGCATTTTCCGCCACAAAATAAAATATTATTTTATTTCCCCAAAATTCTTATTCTAAAATCTTTAACAGATACTCCCTAACTGCGTCTAAATAATAGTCAATGCCAACGTCTGATAAGTGTACACCGTCGTTCCGATAGAAACCAGGAGTTTTAGAGTCAATATCCACGGTTAATGTTTTTCCCGCTCGTTGTCTGCCGAATTGATTGATACGTTTTCTTTTCTTTTCGATACCCTTAACGTCTTTGTCTGGAACGCCCCAGTTTAACCTTGGTAGAATGTCAATCCACACTATAAGCACATCCGAAAACGCTCTTTCTATATAGCTGAAGGAATCGCTCAAAATTTTGAAAATACACTTGACAGAATGTTTTGTAATGTCGTTTCCCCCTAAATGAATTAACATAACCTTTGGCGACTGTCTAAAGAGTGCCGGTAGCTGCAGACTATGAATGCAATCGTCGAGGCTCATTCCTCGTTTGCACCACCAAGCGATCGTGTTACCGTTTGGCATGTTTAGATCCGCCGCACCTCTAGCCACAGCCCTAGTGTCAGCCCAGTATGGGATAGAGTCCCCAATGTAATTATATAAAATGTTCTATTTACATTAATAAATTGTGTCCTTTAATAACTTTACTCCACCGAGAAAGCGAGCAGATATCTGAGTACGTGCGCTTAGTCAACGAGGACAAGTTGACCCGCCGACAACGAAAAACGACTAAAGCAGCAGCGGCAAGGATATTTACCCTCTGGGACAGGTAACTGACTTTAATTACTTAGCTATAACTTATTTGATCTACATAGTTTACAACAATGACACACACTGCATGAGGCACATATTTTAACATAGAACTTAAAAGTATATGTTTTATCTTTACAGATACCAGGAAGGAGAGATGTCCGCTACCTCTCTGTTGAAACAGGTGTCCATAGTGTACAAAGTCAGATTAACACGGGAAGATTCAACTGACAGTGACGAGTGAAAGAATTTGTCCGTTTCTGTTCTTTTCTTGTATATATGTTAAAAAAATAAATTTGTCATTTTTTAGTATCAATAGTGAAAGAAATTGACTTTATTTAAGTTCTGTAAAATGTGTTTATTACTTGTATAAAATGTTTTTTGTGTCTTTGAATGTTTCTTGTCAATATTTCTGTTCTGTTCTGTAAAACGTGTAAAAAATATGTTTGTTTCTTTAAATGTTTCATGTCAATTAAATATTTCATATATTTTATCAAAATCGTGTTTTTCTTTAGCTTTTCCATTGAACCCATTAGACCTGAAATATATAATGTATCATATAAGATATTCGTACGAATTATTCTATGCCCGAATTGTAAAAAACAACAATTAAACTACATCGTGGATTGCTCAAACTCAAAAGAATCCATACATTACTTCCGAAATTGAATATTTCTACAGTGAAACGGTAATTTTTAACAGTAAAAAAATAACACTTTTAAAAGAGGTGTTGGCTTGTCTGGATTTTTTTCTTGAGGTGTCGAGTTGTCTGAAAAAGGTGTCGGTTTGAGCGAAAAGGGGTCGGGTTGACCGGGTGTCGGTTTGTCTGGGTGTCGGGTTGTCTGGTTGTCCCCAATGACCATATATCTGTAAATATTTAATAATTTTAATTAGACTCTAATGTAAGACCTATGGGCAGAAGTGCGCCATCTACCCATCTTCATTATGGCGGATCCAGGTATCCCCATGCTAGCCAGATGCGTAGCCCTACCTATATGAAAGCTATGAGTTTGGAAATTGTTCGAGCCAAGTTTTAAACGGCAGACACATTTCTTCAAAACTGCCGAAAATTGTATCTTGTAACTGGAGAACTGTTTGCATGAATGAACAAGGGACCTGTATAGTTCAATTTAGTATCATAGTATATTTTTAACGTACAGACGGGGCATATAAGCTGATTTTCGTCGCATGGTATTTTAAGAATTACAGGTTGACCTCGCCGATTGGTTTTAAATTTATGCAGTGTAACCTGAACTGCATTGCCAGAAGTATCAAAAACAATATCACTGGAACGCAGAATGTTATCGCATGATCTGGTGACTGTTAATTCGCCTACTCGAAATAAGCCAAAGAACGCGAGACAAAACATAGCCTTAAATAAGTTTTGATTTGTATGCATCGAAACAAACCTGTGGTAGTACCCTGCAAATTTCTTCTAACATATTCAGGGTGATGGGTGCCCTGCTATCGAATGAAGGGCGAGATCTATGACAACCTTCCAGTAGTTTTTTTATGATAAATGATTCCGAGATATCATACCAACTATCAATTTTATGAGAAAATGACAGTCCTGATATATATGTTGAAATAGTTTTTGGCGATTTAGCTTTTTCGAAAAGGAAAACGATGAAAAGGGTGATATCTTTCATAGGCGCCGGCCACGCATCTGCCAAATTATAAAGTGTACGAAATGATTGAAAAGCGTTTAACGCCGTGTTGTAAGTAAATGCCGTATTTCTGGCTATCCCTGCACAAACCAGTTGCTTGTATCTATTGTGAAGATATCCCAAAGTTGGCGTGGCACTGGTGTTGGGTTCGAGTCTGCTTCCGGCGCCAACATTCTGAACCGGGAGAGCTGAAAGCGAGATAACGCATCACTTATTTAGTTTTTTTGCCCCAGGGATATGCGAGGCTTTAATCAAGCAATTAAAACGCAAACACTGCAGTGAGAGTATTCTTAGTAAGGTTACTACCGGCGATGACTTTGAAGTCATGGTATTTAAGATGTGAACTACAGCTTGATTATCACAATGAAAGCGTATTTTCTTGTTACGCAACCGCTCGCCCCATATTAAAACCGCTACGACGATAGGAAACAATTCTAACGCGGTAATATTTTTTGTTAGGCCGTTCTCTTGCCACTTTAATGGCCACCTCGCATTACACCAATGTCCCTTAAACCAAATCCCGAAGCCTATGCCGCCGGCGCTATCGGTGTACAATTGATCGTCGTCATTTGACACCCAAAACTTGTCATGAAATACGGAGATGCCGTTATAATTTCTGAAAAAAATGTAGCCACATTTCTAGATCTAGTTTTATTTCTTTGCTCACGCGAACGTGATGGTATGAGCGTGTCACGCCGCAGGTGGAATTAATAAGCCGTCTACAAAACTGTCTTCCTACTGCTATTGCGCGACAACAAAAATTTAGTGACCCTATGAGCGACTGCATTTCTTTTAATGTTACCGACTTTTTTGACAGAGTGTATTGAATTTTTTGAATTACTTCAGTTATTTTCGCTAGCGGGATTCGAACCTCCATTTTCTGAGAATCCAGTTCTAAGGGCAAGAAAACAAGAACTTGAGTCGGACCTTCGGTTTTCTCATCTGCTAGCGGTACACTCAAATCTTGCATAATCGTTGTAAATACTTGCATCAGAGCATAACAACTTGCATGGCTTTTTTCGCCTCCTAAAAAATCATCTTAGTAATGAATTAGACGGCCTGATTTCATGTTAGTCTTGACACAGAATTCGAGGAAAGTTGAAATTTTTTCAAAAAGGCTCGGAGATATGCTACAGCCAAAAGGTAGTGATTTATCAAAATAAATTTTACCATTGAGAGAAAACCCTAACAGCTCGTAATCTTCGGGGTGTATTGGCAATAATCTAAACGCGTTTTTAATGTCCATCTTAAAAAACAGTTTACCCCAAGATCATGAATCATTTGAATCGCTTGGTCGAATTCTGTGTACTTAACCGAGCATAATTTGGGGTCGATGAAATCATTGATAGACATGCCCTCCGGGTATGATAGGTGATGTATAAGTCTTTATTCCCCTGGATTTTTCTTGGGAACAATGCCTATAGGCGAAATTTGTATGTTTTTAATAGGGCTGACGTCGAAAGGGCCTGCAACCCGGCCCGCGTCTATCTCTTTTTGTATTTTTCCTTGAGCGATTTCTGGTAGTTGCTTAATAGATTTGAGATTTTTTGACAAGCGGGTTTCACGTGGACCCGTGTAGTTTAATTTAAAGCCATGTTTAAAACCGTTTAAAAGAATAGTGGCATCCGATGACTCATAATTACTTAACCAAAGTTGTAAGGCTTGTATATTGATTGGTGAAAAAAAAAACAAGCTTGACGATGTTAGATAACATAGGTGAGTTTTTAACTTTTGCTCGAGCCTCGTTGACCACGGGGGTAGAGCCACGCTGCCCTCGCCACGAAAAGAACTAGTACTGGAAACTGGCGGGGCTTGATTCGCTTTGTCCCCTATATTTTCTGTTTGTGGGGCGTACGGTGCTGTGTGGGATTTAGCGCCCGTGTTACAGTGAAGCAAGGCATGAAAACGGTCACAATGGAAACAGACATGCCTGAATTTGCAGTTTTGCCACTGACACGCACCCTTATTGAAAGCTATACAAATTTTAGCGGCATACGGCTTTTGTACCACGTGACTAGCAACAGGCTCATTACTGAGTGGCATGCACCTTATCCAAAGGTCATGATTAATCGCAGCCCACGAGGCTGGCGTAAGAGCTTGGCGCATGCGAAACTGCTGATCGTACACTTTCCAGAATTCCCCCCCATGACGGGAGGAACATTCGCGGATTACATAAAGATATTGCAGCAATTCTTGAATTTTGTTCGGATGTGTCGCCAAATAAAGACATGTAACTTATAAACGCGTTTGTCCAGCGTTCAATCGAGCCGATATCATCTTTACACTCGCTCGGGCGGCTTTCTATAATACTGTTATGTGATAATCTCAGAGTACTACCTGAAGTAAATTCGGCCAGTTCCACCGCACCCTTTAAAAGTAAAGCCAAATTTAGATATTCGCCTTTACATATTTTCTGTTTGAGTGTAGAAGGAACGTGTAAGGCGATATCATCTTGTGCTATGCGTGCAAAATAGCCATGTGAACTAACGTTATCAAGGTTCGGTAATTGATTCATTCCTGTAAAAATATTGCTATTCGGGTCTGTCTGTTGACCCACGTGTCTGATAACGCTGGGTAGGTTCGAATCCGGCATGTCACTATCAGTGTTGAAATCTTTAGGCGGGTTATCATGCACATTACTCGTGTTAGTTTCGCCATTTTTCCCAGTCGCCCTCTGAGGTAAAATTTTAGATGCCTGAATAATTTGTTCAAAATCGATGATACCTTTATCTACGTCCGTACCATCATCCACTGAGGGTTTCCGCCGTTTTGCAGCTGCCCGTGTAACTACCTGTCTCCTCTTTACACCTTTACCCCTCCCCGGCATAGCTATATACGATACTGATGTTGTGCTTTTACCCGTGCAATATGAAAGTGCGAGGGCGACGTGGCGGTCACATGGCCTTATATACCCGACCAGTTCACGTCCGATATCGCGAGGATTAGTTACTAAAGAGAAACTAGCGTCTTTAAAATACAACTTGCTTCCGTAAAGCGTGTCCGAAAATATACGGAAATTGTTACCAAAATAACCAAGATTAATCTTTAAAATTAATCTCTATTATTCTACTCTGAGATATCAAACACTGCATGGCTCCTCACACGTGGGTTATACACATCTCCAAGCAAGTGTTGCTGTTTACACCACGTGACAAGGGTCAAACGGGGTTCAAAATTCAAATATTTAGCAAATTTTCCTTGATATTTCAATTTTGTAAGGACTACTAGTACTTTGTTTCAGGGAGCTTTTGTGAATAAAGGGCATTTTTATAAAGACAAAATATGTCCCTACAAATGCACTTCTTTTTGAAAATAATGACAATAGTTACTATGTTTTACAGAAAAACATCTCCCCATTCAAAAAAGAGCCACCATTTGAAATTAGGCTCCTCCCATTTCTTTTTATAGAAAAGTTTAGGGTTTAAGAAGAAATTATATCTGCATTATATTTACTGCGAAACTGTTGATGCTATATTTAAATGTTAGAAGATTGTTGAATAAAATGTGATGAAAAAGATTTTATTTACCCATTTTGGTCATTTGCATAATTACTACCAGTATAGGGGCCTACTGTTTTGTTTATTGTATACCTAAAATTCAATTTATGCTGGATTACTTTTTTTTTTAAATATTATTTGTTACAAGTTGAATTCAACTGACGTGCCTTTTCGCGGATAAAATTATATCTCAATGTTAGTGTATAGGCTGTTTAGTTTGGTTTACAAGTTTTACAATTAAAACCTAAGTGTTTAAATTGTATGCACAGAACGTCTGACAGGACAAAAGTTACTGGAAGACTTATGTATGATTGTATATTTTTGATTGGCACATAGTAGTTTGGTCATACAACCGATATCGCAAAACCTTAATAGTGAGACATTCGTTGTCAGATCCCACCCTAACTAAACGGATTGGAAAAGGGAAAAAGCTTGTGACCTTCTTTCACCCGTCGTCAAGTGCTACAGACTTACTCCTGGCAAAGTAACAAGAATGACACACCTCTGAAACTCATCTTAGATGTGGCAACAAGATGGAATAGCACTCTCCTGATGTTGAAGAGAATCATCAAGCTCTCTCCTAGTACAATAGCAGTGGCATCTGATCCATCAGCAACAAAGACAAAGGTGACTACAGTAGCCTTTACTTTCGAAGAGAAGGCCTTGGTTCAAAATGTGGTTGAATTGCTGGAACCATTCCATAATGCCACCGAAAGCCACTTTCATAAGGTGATGCTCATACTTGCAAGGTTTTGACCTATGCACTAGAGAATCAGCAGAAGAGCCCTTACCAATAAGAAACATAAAGGAAAGAATGCGTGCAGAAATACTGAAAAGAACAGATGACACCGACTTTGCATTACTGGCATGCTCACTTTATCCCTTCACAAAAGACTTGCACTTCTTACCAGAAACTCAAAGGGTACATGCAAAGAACTTACTAATACAAAATGCAATGGGCTCACAAATTATAAAGCAAGAGCAAATGGAAGTTGATGCAAATCCAGATCTTCCCAAGGAACCTGCATTACCTGATCTCCCAAATTTGCCTGCATTACCTGGCACCGTGTTGGAAGTAGATGCAGTTACTGTGGAAGATAATAAAGAAATTGAGGCCACAAATCCAAAAAGAGTAAAGCACGAGGACATCGATGACTGGTTATCGGACGTTATAGTTACTGGTCAGAGTGTCCAATCATTGCCAGAATTAGTAGAGGTAGAAGTATGCAGGTATTTGTCAGCCACAGTGCGCGATGAGCAGATTTCCAAACTGAATTGGTGGAAGCAGAACGAAGCATTTTACTCAAGGCTCAGTGTATCGGCAATGAAATACCTTGCCATCCCAGCATCATCTGTTGCAAGCAGTCAACAATTTTTTGCTTCCCAGTTATTTAAAGATCAAGTCAGTTATTTTACTAGTCCTCTTTACTGCAGAGACCACTCAGCCTTGAATGTGGACTGTAATGTAATTAGGTAAATAATTATGAAATGAATTTCTTGGTTGAAAAATTAAATGGTTAAATGATTTGAGAGTTTGTCTTCCTAAGTGGTGAGCAAAGTTTGTAAAAGGTGTATATCGTCCTAACACTACCAATTAGTATTTGTAAATTGATCACCTATAGGGTCTTAAGAAAAGGAGATCTAAAACAATTTAATAAATTGTTTAACCATTTGAATAATCTGATGTTTTTTCAGCCAAGCTAAATACTTAACTACACATGTACTTAATTACATGAAGTCAACATACCAAGCTGAGTGGAATTTGCAGTAAAAATTTTTAACAACATGATTTGCTTGTGGTTTGTTATTTTCATAGATTGTGCTATTGTTTATTGTTGGTCTTTGACGATATTAAAGAATAAGTTGTTTGTTTCACATCCGTTTTGTCTACTCTTCCGTCCATCTTTCTTCTGCTTTTTACCTTTGCGCGCTCAACATTATGACAGTAGAGTTACGACATGCTGGTTCAGTGTAAGTATAATGTGACCGGTTGGAAAATAAGGTTGGGTGTCTGGGACTTATTTCAGTGAAGCTGTACAATAAAAGTAGAATAGGGCTCACTCAGCCTCATTGTCTGATCCAGCCTTTACATAACTGTAAGATTGTTTAAGGGGGTGTTAAACTCCAATATAACCAATCCTTTCTTAGGTTTTGTCTGCTGTGGCAGTCGGTGCCAAGTGCTCGATATGGGGTGGTTTAGTGGAAAAAAACGCTGGCTGGCATTTGAAGTTGAGCAATGTCAGGTGAATTTCAGTCACTGGATGATAATCATTGGCTTGTTGACCACCAGTTCCAACATTGTTATTCAGTTCTTAGGTAAAACTGTTAACTCCATAGCTTTTAGTACAAGAAAGGCACAAAGTACCGCGACATTAGACCACTAGGTACCGAGCCTTAAAACAAGTAAAGAAATGAATAAACAAACAAGTGCTAATAAATACAAGTTTATTTAACCTCCTTTCTTGTTTTTGATTGTAAATCAAAACATTCAGTGTTAAACAGAACCAGCTACATTTTAGACTGCACTTCTTGTCCTTTCTCCTTGGTCAGTGATTTAGTCACCTAGAACATTTAGATGGTATTTACTGCTTGTTCAAATCCACTAATATTTCTTCTAAAGAGCTGAAAACAGATGATAAGCAAAGTGAAACATGAGTATATTTCTTTAAATATGAGACACGTTGCACTTCTTCTTCTTAATACTGTGCAGGTTTTCTCTGGAGCATAATCGCACACATAGTGAAATATACATGTATATGTGAGAGAGGATCTAGTGTGCAGTTAAAAGCTGGTTAAAACAACATTCTTCTGTTCACTCCGTCTTTGCCACCATCCTGCCTGGAATGCTTCGATAGATGGTGCGTTGATAACGCTGGCTGGGAGGGAGTTCCATTGCCTGGTGCCAGATGGGAAGAAGGAGTCACGGTCAGTGGCGGAGCTTCCTATAAGCACAGTAGGCACGTGCTTACACTTTTTTTTAAAACATCGAAAAAATATAACTGCCAAAAATGTAATAAAAAATCGGACTCCTATGGGGGTAGTGTGTTAAATATAAATTCGCAAAAAAAAATCATTGAATAATTATGATCCAGATATTTCACATCAATTTATTTGGTTATAAAACAGTGAATTCAAGGTTAATATTAATGACAACCTGGGGTGCGTTTCACTAAACTTCCTAAGTATATGATTATCGTAATATGTTCGTACGAACTTCGTAGACACTTTGCAGCATTTCACTAACGTCAACTTCGTAGACTTACGAAGTTTAGTGAAACGGTACCGCTAAAACACACATCAAAACGCACCTACGACAGCCTAGCTAAAAAAAAAAACGTTCGGGGGAGTATGAACCAGGACCCCCTACAGCTCTGCCTACACATCATTTACAGCCAAGCTACGCCCTGACAGTAGCTGTTGACGCTGGCGAAAGAAGGAAGAAATCTGCAAGCATGGCCTCTGGTTTTGGCGCTGGTTGGATGAAAGTATGGGGTTGTAGGGATTTCCACAAGATGGTGTACAATGAGGTTTATCATGGTAGCTTTGGAATGCTGTTTTCGTGCACATCACAGATGCTTTTATTAAGATGTGATTTTTATTTTTTCCTTCTCTGAAAAGCATCACTCCTGGGACTTATGGATCGAGAGTTGTACGCCTTAGCTACTCGACATAGACCTTAGATATAGCAGTCACTCATGGTCAAATATATTCGAGATAAGGGCGAATACGTTCGAGTTAAGGGCGAATGTGTTCGTCTCAGGGGCGAAAATAGGTATTCGTCTAATTTTAGCATTTTCATACATTATATTCGAGATATTGCGTAAATAATGCTTGCAAAGCTAGTGCGGATAATACGCTACGATATCCGCATGTTGCTTACAGACTGGCATAGCAGGCGTGCTGTATGTAAAAAAAACATAACCAGTTCGACTTAAGGGCGAATTACCCTAATCGATCAGCCTGTCCATTCGATAATCGATTATGCTTTTTGGGTTCAATTCCCAACACTAGTATAAACGTCCACTAACGAAACTATACATTGCCAATCCGTGATAAAGTGTTATGAAAATTAAACGTTTGCGACATCAAATATCCAAACACTGTTTTAGTCAAATCCAAACACTGTTTTAGTCAAGTTTCACAATAAAATAAAGTAGATCTAATAAAAGTTTGTGGAATCCATGTAGATACTAGCTTTTAACCAGCTACATGTAGGATGTTGGTGTACTTTCCGAGGGCGATTTCTTTTGCTGAGGTCATCTAGTGATTTATCTAATCTAGACTGTTCAAATTTAATTAATGCAATAATTCCTATTCGAAAAAATCCCAAAGTAAGGAATTAAAACCGGTAGTATGTAGTGGGCTCATACATACTGTAGGCATTGGGAAGTACACTGTGATGACATCATCACTTATAGATGTGACGTCACGTTTCGTCTCTTGCCGTTCGCAAGATTGGACAGGTTTCTCAGGAGACCTTGCATCCAACCTATTATACAAAATAATAAATATGACTAAAAAACAGCACTTTTTACTGAGCCTGTCAATAATGGTTAAGCGAAACAGGCAGTCAAGACTATATATATTATATATAACCGGTATTGATAATTTATCGCATGTTGATTATTTGAACAGTAAATAAATTATATATACTCTATTATAATTTTAAAAAATTGAAAAATGCATTTATCTTTTTTTAAAAAAAAACTAATTAAAAACTAATAAAGCTCTGCCTCTTCAGTGTCACTAGCTTCAACGAAAACTATTCCCCATTTAATCTTGGTTATAAATATCCGCCAGGCAATTTGTTGCATGCAGTTTTATCTTTATTTTTTAAAATTTACAAATGATGTGGAGTATTTTACAGAGCCTAATGACAGCTCCTAAATGGCATCAGTACGACAAGGTTCATTTGGTCGGAACTTGAGATTGCAGGTATGCACAAAATGCCCAACAATTACATGTGAAGGCGAACTCTTCACGTTTTTTCATATCTCGTATTAGCTGAAGAAAATCTACCACAATTATCTGAAATTCCTTCCAAATGTTCATTTCTGTTCTTAAATCTATTTTTGTTCTTAAATCTTAAACAATACACCCAACGTCTAAAAAATATATCCACTCGTCAAGGACACTTCATCAGTTACCAAAATCTCTGTATCAATTCTTCGTCTTTTCTGGCACTAGCTTCAGTTAACGCTTCAGTTTAATAAACGAATGTCTGCTATCTCCTCCAACGCCCGACTACGTGTGCAATGTCATTGCCTCGAAAGTCTGACGAAAACGACATTGGATATGTATATGCAAAGACTGGTGCGATTCATTTTTACATAATTATGCATTAAATACATGGAAAAACAACGAAGCAAGTTACTCTCTCTCTCAGACAGTGAAATAATGTTTGATTTAAAAAAATCAATATGTAACAAAAACATTGGGGGAGAGGGGTGCGTATATATAAAAGATTACAGTCGTATTCTACAAAATGTTTTAACAAAAAGAAAAAGACTATACAGAAGACATATATTAAAACATTAAATTCGCCAATTTGCTCTGATTTGTCCTATTTTATTTATAAGCGGAATGTTGAATTCGCGACTTTTAAAAGTGAAACAGACGGAAGTGCATTTTTTTTTGTTTTACAGTATTTAATCGAACATTTTAAAATCAAAATTACCACTTACTGCTGCGTAATTGCTGCACGTCACTTCAGTTTAAGCCAGGGTTTTATTGCCTTCTACACCTCACTCCATGATTTTCTCAGCCATGTAGGACATTCCACAGCCGGCCTATTCTCAAAGTAAATTTTCAATTGCAGTCTTTAATTTTGAGAGTCCTCGTTTGCTCAGATGCAAGTCAATTTTTCCATTTCCAGTTTGAAAATATGAATTGTTTAATTGATTGGAACCTTTAATATTAAACATTTTACGAATACTAACAATTTTTTCATGTGAAAATTTCTTATATAATTTTATTAAAATTGAATATTTTTGTTGTTGCGATGGGGAGTCAAGAGGGATCGCGATTATAAGTATAAAGTACATCTTTTGATCCCCACTTAATTTATTTTTAACAGTTTTGAATAAATCAAAATGTTTTTCACGGAAACGATCAGTAGAAACATTATGCGAAACATCATTTCTGTCAACAAGTATAAATATATTATCAAAATTTCAAAAATCATTATGTAAAAAACTTGTTCAATATGACAGGTGCCAGCACCAGAGAAGGAAGATGTTGAGAAATTGATAGTCTCCAAAAAATCCTCTACACATGGAGTCTCCAACTGTCACATTGTGTAATCTTTGAAAATGAAACATATACAATAAATTTAAGGCAAATTTTAACATTCCACAGCCGGCCTATTCTCCATTGTACACATGATGTCATTTTATACTATATCAAAAGCTTCGAGTTGATTTTCGCATAAGAAATCCATTGTAGGTGTAACATACTTAAACACGAGATTTCCCGCGATCGAAATTCTCCCTTTACCGTCCTCTGAAAATAAAATGTTTTATATGATTGATATATTCAACACATGCTGAAAGAGATATAAAGTGTATTTATCTGTTCTTTAAAGTTATCACACATTCAGGTAAAGAAACAAATACTTATACTATTTGTCATTTTATACTTAACACGTTTTGAATATAGTCTCTTATAATTCTTTGCAGAGAATGGCTTGGTTATTTGTTAGATGTAAGAATTGTTTTATATGGTGTATATACTGTGTAATAACAATGACGAGACTTAAATATAGAATATTATGTTATGGTAGCTCTACTCGTTACAATACAGCGATAACTTGACTCTTAAATTAATTCACGTTTTCGATACTAAAATCTGTTTTAAAATGTTGTATCTATTAAATTAATGAATTTAAAGTTGATTCATTGATCTTAAGAGTATTTTACACCAATATTACTAAGTGGGTACTTTTTTATGACGGTAAGTATATAGTATTATCAAAGAATATATATGTATTTTTTAAGGGGTATGAATTAATAAAGAACATTGCGTTTCTGACAAAGAATGGTCTTTATGAGTTTGTTAAGATGGCATTTGGTTTGTGTAACAATCCAACCACCTACTGCAGGGTTATGAATCTCGTCCTTATGGGTCTAAACTGGAATACAGTTCTGGCATTACTGGACGATATTCTGGTGATGGGGAAAGACTTCGATGATCATTTACAGAATCTCAGGGATGTGTTGCAGAGATTCCGAGAATATGGTCTTAAGCTGAAGTCCAGGAATGTGAATTCTTTCAAAAGAAAGTAGAATTCCTAGGCATGCTGGTGGGTCCTGATTTGGTGCAACTTGGTGAGGCACACGTCAAAAAGCGGTGTTGGGTGGCCAACACCCAGGACTACCAAACAAGTGGAACACTTTCTTGGGTTGGTCAATTACCATTTTGGTTTTACTTGAAAGGCGAGTACGTTCAACCAGCCACAGAGGGAGGCACTTATAAGAATCCCACTGGACAGACTACTACTCGAGACAGATGCCCCTTACATGCTTATGAGGAGAGTATTGACTAAAACTACACCTGCTTATAATTGGGGAGGTTGGAAGTGCAGTGGCGCAGGTTAGGCGAGAACCATTGCAACTAATTCTCAATGCTACAACCAACAATGGACAGCGGCTTTACAGTACCCGACGTTAGTGTTGATGGTGCTTGACTGGACTATTCTAACCAACTGGATGAGTTTTTTTCCTCGTCCAGTTTTCTGCAGTCTACAAAACGGGGTGGTGTGTAACGTTTACCTTGACACCGTTTACGGTCAGTGTGGTTCACGGACCCAAAATGCTCTTGGCGTTGCCTTCGCATCTGGTGTCCATAAACGCAAAATAAACAATCTTTTAAAAGGCTCCTTAGAGATGCCGGATGATTAACATTTAAAAGATGCATAAATATATATTGTCCATAGATACAAGATTACCATAAACAATTGAACGAAATAAACAGTGAATACTGACAAAACATTTATAATGGAAAACAAACATTACTTATACATTTTCTATTTCTTATTGTACCTTTGCATTAACAACAACGCAGTTATTGCCAAAGCGTGCAGCCTGCTCAGACAATATCGCGTTCAGCCCATTTACAACAAGAATACAGCCTGGCTGTTCTCGGAGAAATGGCAAAGCTTGAATTATAATAGTTTTCCCGTATCCTGTGGGCAGCACACACAATGTGTCTTTGTTCACACAAGACAATATGGCTGTTTGTTGCTTTTCTTTTAAATAATACATATAATGGCTGTCTTTATCCTTTTTAATAAAGTCTCCTTATTCATCTTCTGTTATTGACATATGAATTGTTGTTATCGTTCTTGTTTCCTACGACGCCGCCAATGTCTGAATATATCTCCAATGCAGAAGAGCATATTTAAGGGTCAAGGTCAAACATTAGCACATAGTGGTCTCTTATATCATACGAGACCAGGGACCAATCTAACAGTGTGGTGGAAGTCAATCGTCAATCGTTGTGACGTGGGACCACAAGTGTTTATCGCCACCGCTAAGGTAAGTACTTCAGTTCTTTTAGTACGAAAACACTGACAAAACCTGCATGTCTAATTGGTCTCTCTCTCTCTTTCTTTGAATTCAAAACACTGAAAATGCAAGAATCAACGTATGTCTTCGAATATTCATCTTGTACGTTATTCTTGATTCATTTTTAAAAGACCCTAAAGATCACGTATTTCAAATGCAAATAAACAAATGTTACCTCCTAAATTCTTCGAAAACTCTTTAATATTTTGAATGAGTCATTGCTGCCGATGTCGTCCAAATACGGTGGCAGTGAATAGTTTCTAAGTTATCTTATAAATTGTACTATTAATTTATTGTATTGGAAAAAGAAAAGAAAATACATCGTTAAAGACACTTGAACTCTAGGAGTTAAATATGGGTTGCATGATGTTTAGTCCTGTAAATAGCAGGTGCGGATACATAATAGGGGACCTGTTTTACCCTCACATGACTTTGAAATAAATTTGATTTGCATTGCTCAGGTGCGGCGGCAAACTCAGTAATATAATTTGGTTCATAATTTGTGTTATAACGCCAATATTGTCTATTGCTAATTGTCATTTAAGGGATCTTTTGCAATTTCCACATTTCTATTTCATTTAATTTCATCTTAAATTATATTAATATTTGCTGGGAAATTCATCGGTTTCAATGCCTGTTGGCCTGGAAGTTGCCATGACAGCCATGTGTTTAGAACATCAGGGCTTTGACAGCGGTTGAAGAGGGACAATTTTAGGCATTCTTCTGCCTGATAGTGGGTGAGAACTATTTATTGATTGTGGTAGATATAGTTTAATGTAGCCTTTAAGGTTTGCTTATAATAATACATACTAGTATTCAAGAAGAAAGAAAACAGAACAAAAAACAATCTATACATATTAAAAAAATTAAGAAAAATATATTTTAAAAACTGTAATATCTTTATTTTTATCTCAATCATAGGAGATAATATTTAATTGTCTTTAAAGTATTTGTTTTATCTCAGACAGCATTACAGGTGACACAATATCAATAATTTTTATTTGTATTGCAAACTGTTTCTATATAAATACCAGATGCCACGAATCAGTTGATCATCTTTGACAAAAAAAGATGGTACATTGAGTTTTCTGTTATTATGATCATTGGTCTTATTTAGCTTGAAAGCATTCCCATTTATTCGGGGCATAATATTACATCAAGGGCGCGTTCGATTCATTGTCCAGAACATGTTCAGAATATGTTCCAGAACAGTCGTCAATTGAACGTAAAGGAACAAAAATTGTGAAATCAAAATGGCGCAGCCAACAAATAAATGATTTTTCGAAATAATTGTTGTATAATTTAATATTTGTAAGCATTGGACATGCGCACTTTCAATGTCCAACGGTTCATCTCAATAAGTATTTATGAATTACTCACCATTGTTTAAAACTTGCTCAAAGAAAAGAAAAAACAACCCACATACGATAGATCTATTCTGCATTTGTGCTTAATAATGCAGCATCAACTGTAACTATAAACATCACAACCAAATTTTTGTTATTTCATTTGATTTTAGGATACAAAAACAAATTCATTTGAAATTGAATCAATCTATCATTTTTTATATAGTGCCAGTGTTATAGCAGACGTGTTTGTGACGTCACTATTTCGACCACACCACCCTTTTCAGCTGGAACATGTTCCGGAAACTGTTCTAATGTATTCGATTGTTGTGCTAGTTGTTCGGATTGTCCAGAACCGTGAATCGAACGCGTCCCAAATTATTGAACAAAGTCCATTTTTTGTATATTAAATGTGACATTGAATAATATACTCATGCTCACTTTTAGGTATTTTTATTGTATAATTTGCGAATATCCCCTTAGGGGCCCCGAAGAGGAATCAGATATTTTAAAAAAATGGCGGGAAAAGTTTGCACTGAGTCAGTTCAGTCATCTAAAGATGACCAGCAAAATAAGTTAACATATTCTTTTGCTGTTTCAGCTGCCTCGTGTTCATTTATCACTTTCATGTCATCATAATGGAATCCACCTCCATGTTCCATATCTCAGCTTTTGTCTGTTATGGTATAATCGTCATCATGTGTAGCTACATCTATGATATTGTAGGCTGTATAGTATTTCAGTGGACTAAAGCACCTATTGGAAGATGATAGTGTTAATTCATTTTCACTGTTACTTTCAATATCACTTCCAATATAAAACATTTTTCTTTTCCGTTTGAATATCTTCTTTGGATCATATCTTTTTTCCAATGTGCTATGTACATGTGGTAAGTTATTATTGATTTCTTCATCCACAGAATTATCACTGTCAATTTTCATTGGAGATGTATGTCCAATTGATTCATCATCTGAACTACTGTATCTATTTGAAGTCATATCTTCATCATCAATAAAATAACTTTCATATGTATTTTCACTGTCATTTACATCTGATACCATTTCAACAATATTGTCAACATTTTCTACACAACTATTTGTGCTTTTGACACATGATACCACTGTTGAGAGCAAGTTCATTGCTTTCTCTTTGTAGGGTTTATGTTTCTTCTGAGGTGGATCTATTCTATCTTCTGCATCAAGGTCTCTGCCTTTGTTTTGTGCCACGCTGACTTATATAGTCAATTGTTTCTTCATCTGAAGTGATTTCACCATCTACATTATCTGATCCATTTCTTTGATCTTCATAATCATGCCACCAATCTGATACAGAACGTTGTTTTCATCTATTTCATCAATCCAAGCATCTGAACCTGGTTGTACTTCGAATCCATCAAATTATTGTTTGCCATCTTTTTTAGTAAATGTATGTTTACTATCTGGATCATTTTTGATTTCTTCTACAATTTTTTGTAGCCTTTTTCAGTTGGAATTTGACTCCATTCTTTCTCAAAATTGCTATTAATGTTTTCTTTTTCAAATACTCCAGAAACAGCTATTGGTTCAAGAAAATTGACTAACACTGGTACCATTTTGGTTAAACAATGTTTCATGATTGTTTTTAAGTTTTGAGATTCTGATCCATGAATCATAGCAGTTGGCCATAATTGAACCATAGTACATAATCGTTTGATATGTAATTTTGAACTACATAACATTTGATAAATGTCATATGTTACGTCATTTGTTTGGAATTTTTTTTTTGTTCTACCACACATCAATATAGGTATTTGATTGTCAAATCCCAGTAAACATCAGTTGCTGATTCAAGAATCAGTTTCCAGATAGAAATAAATTGCACTTTCCAATTGTGTAGGATCTGCTGTAGTTCTCATTTCTTTATACAAAATCATTCGTTCTGTAGTATACTTTTGTATATCTTATAGTTCCAAATTATCAGAATAATCTTGAAGTGTTCTTTGAAAATTAGTAGTATCGCCTGATTGCAATCTTCGTATCTCTTTGATGATTTTAGCACAGATTTCGTGCCATTTATCATCTTCCGGAGTTATGTCTTCGAGATGTTCATTCATTTCATATTTGATATAAATGAAAAGTTGTTGAAACATACGAGGGTCCGGTGACAATTGATCACGTAAAGCTGGACATTCAGTCAGATTTGGAAACATGTACATTCTGTTTACCACAGCTTCTCTTTCGTGTCCCATTTGTGTCCAAGGAACTTTGTTACAAGTTAACAATATTGGTGTTCTTGCTAACAGTCTTGGAGCTTTATTTTTGATATTAACCAAAAGATGGTGCACCCAAGCATTTGTTTTTGACTCTTCCATTTGTTAGATCGCCGGGACGAAGTCCAAGAAGAGTATTGTCATGACCTCGACGTCGGCGTCTGTAGACACCCAGGTTAAACTTTTGCGTTTAAGTTTAAGATATCTATGCAACCACTTATTGGATGTGAATGAAACTTTGCATGTGTGTTCACCATCATCAATGGAACACACAGACAAGAACCATAACTCTGGAATGCATTTGGCACAGTGATGGCCCATTTTGGACTTAGACACCCAGAGTCGAGCTTTGTTGGTCTTCTGACAACTCTTGTTCTGGTTTAGTTATTGATATTTCAAGAATAACTATAATCTCTTTGTCCACACATTGTTGGAAAGCAAAATCTTGACTTTGAAATGTTATACTTACGCTATCAGGAAATGGCGTTAGTGCCGTAACCCAATATGTTTTTCCTGCATTACTTTCTCCTTGTAACATCAATACATTGCTTTGGGCTGAACTTTTCCGAATACATTGTAAGCTTTCAGTACAGTCTCCTGCATTTTTTTTATGTTTGCGCCAATCTATAAAGAGTTGCTGTACGTCCAGTAGTGAGACAAGTCGGTAATACTGGGCAATCGCTGATTACCTTGTTAATGTAGTTGATACCTGTCATTGATTTTTCAATTGTGAGTTCCTCCATAGCCTGCTGTAGGATATTTTGAAAGTTGAATTGAAGTTTCAAAGATCTCCAAACTTCTAATTCAGTATTGTTATCTGTTTCCATTGCGTTCTTTTTAATTTAACGCAAAAGTTCATTTGCTTAATATTAATATTACAGCTAATATAAATAGCTTATCTTGATCATATTTACAGGGAATGTGTATGCCTATAAGAACTTTTACAAGATCAGTTATGGAGAAAATTGGACTAGTAGGTCCAGAATTATGTGCTCTTTATTTACCAAAAATGCTCTATTTCAGCTTGTTTATGCTCTATCAATTTCATTTCTTCACCAATCATTCAATCTGATTAGAATCCTCTTCTCAAATACGCTTCGCATGGGATCTGAAGACGACCGATAGAATGTCACATTCAGACGACCTTTCCACCAGCCAATCAGAGCATTGCTTTCATGGTTTTGAAAGCGAAAGTCTGTATTTAACCGAAGAAAATCCTAAATTTAGCTGGGATCCCAAATTTTTTTTAATGTGATTTTTACGTGTATATATTTTTATAGAGATAACATGGCTGCGCCCATGCAACTTGGCTTTTTTTAATGTTAACTCGAGACTGACGACAAATATAGTAATCTAAGAATCAGTGACCGTCCAGGAAACAACACTTTGTATTTGACAGATACTGTTCGCAATTTTGAAAGATAGGCCGAACGTCTGTGTTGAAACGACATCTCTGATTGGCTGAAATAAATACCTATATTGGAAATCCTGTTATGAGTAGAAGAGAGCTTGAATAGGTCGTCATCAGATCTTACTTTTGGAAGATCGAGTACTTTAGTCAGATTGATCCTAATTATATTTACAAGGAATGTGTATGCTAATATGATCTTGTTCAAGTTCACTGTTTCTAAAAAGGGAATTGCTGTTACTAAAAATTGATAAATAGTTTCTTGGCAATAACTTCTGTTTGAAATGGCATATTTGAACCAAACTTGGTGAACAGCAAATTCATATGGCGACTAGAAATAGAAACAACTGATTTCCACTCAATAATTCCAGTTTAGAATTGAGAAATTGCAATGAGACTTGGTATTTTGCATTTGGGGCCAAGGTACTTAAAGTAGAATCACTGTTACTAAAAAAAGAAAAACAGTTTCTGTCCAATAATTTGAGTTTTGAAGATACATTCTGACGAAATGTATAGCAAGAGTTATATCTGGATGTTTGACTGTAGTGTACTTAAGTGTATGTCTGTGTGTCACTCCGTGACATTGACCTTGTCACTAAGTGCAATGGTACTCAGATGTGCGATATAGGGCCATCATGACCCTCTTGTTGTTGTTCAACATTTGTTAATACAGTTTATTCTACATTACTCAGTGTTGTTTCTGTCTGTAGCTTGACTGTTAGAAAAAAAAAGATATTCCGTTCCCTTGTGACATTAACTTCATAAAAGAAAAGGCATTAGGTACATGGTTATGTTTAAAGTCAGGATGTCAACAAGTATCTGGATATTTGAAACTACAGACAGAATTGATTGATTGATTCTTTTTGAAAGTGATGCCAATAATTATTTATGCTAGTAATGGATTTATCTTTCATAATATGTATATTTTTATATCATCAGACCAAACTGTTTCACTTTCAAATGTCCTTCCTTTATAGTTTGGTCCTTCTTGACATCCTTAAAGTAATGTTCAGTTTGTTCTTGTATTTAGTTCAAAACAGTTTCTGTTTCAAGTTTTCAAACATTTATTTTGTATTTTCATAAAACAATTATTGTTTAAAGGTCAATGTTACAGTTGCTTAAATGCTAAAAAATATTTTTTCCTGCCAGTGGCTGCCAGCGCAGCCACATTTTCTCATTACAGTGCATACAGATACTGAATCTGGTATTCATGAATTATTATCCAGATCATTGGTGGATGTCATTGCCCCATACAAACACTAAGCCTTTTAGACAACTAAACAATCACTTTCAAACAATTGTCTATATATATCGATATACAAAGGTTTTTAGCACGCATTTTATACCACCTTCAAATAATTACCCGATGGAAAAATGGTTAACGTTAAGTGGTGCTTTTTCAGTCCAGGAGAACAGGGATTGCTTCCCAGCTTGACTGCATATCTTCCACAGTGATGGTCATTAAATTATTATACCCTCGCGATCTATGCATCACGCACACTATCCCGGTCAAGTCATATCACATCCCTTCACACACTTTTAGCACATCAAATCAACACGTCTGTTTTTCTTTTCTCTAAAATGAGAAATTGCTTTGTCAAACTCCAGTCTGAAAGCTTTTGAGGGCCACTATGGACTATATGCAAAATGTTGTCTACAGTCTGCTGTCTTAAACTTGACACTGTTCATAACGAACAAAACACAGATCCATATCAGATGAAGTGTAGATCCTTCTACTTGTCAGAAAATTAAAATAAAATATTTAACTTTCGTGTCGGAAAGAAGATACTATCTAGGTAGGGGAAAGGGGCCAATTTAAGGTCCCAAAATTGGCAGATTGAGGGCCCTGAAAGCACTGCAGAGTTATGCACCCTTGGACCAACGTGTATACAGTATTATTGGTGTATAGGAGTATGTGGTGTAAACTACTTTACAGGTTTAACGGGTACAGTTCAACGTTTTCCAAGAGGTCTGAGATATATTTTAATACTGAGATTCAAAATGGTTGGGTTGGGACGAAAAATTTCAAGTCCACTGCCCACTTCATAATAGAAACCTCTTGCCTAACAAAACTACCTGTGCAAGTAATTACTTTGGTTATCTTTTAATATTTATAAACCAATTGGACAGATAAAATGAAGGAACATTGGATAATTGTCTGTTTTCTCTTCAATTTTCCACTTAGAAAAGTGAGAAGTGGCCATTTCAAAAAAAAAAAAGACAACCAAGGGAAATGCACTGTTTCAGTTCTTCAATATGTTAAAAATAGATCTGATTGCCATCATAACCAGTATTTTCACCAGCATTAACAGCAACGCCCAATCATACATCGTTTTATTTCATCCAATTACAGAAAGACTTAACAACTGAGAACAACTCGGTGTTTCTGATTTTGAGAACAGATTAGAGCTCACCTGAGCAAGACCGAAACATACATGTAGAACTTAACAATAGAAAATTCTGAAGCTCACAATGATGGACATGTTTAAAGTGCAAGACCACCAAACTTAATAACGGACATTCTTGTAGCTCATAATATTGAACACTGTTTAACCCTTAATGTGTCTATGTCATTAATAAAATTTGCAAGATTTATAGCGACAAAAAATAGAACTTAATAATGGACACTGCTACCCCTGAATGTATCTATTTGGATAATAAAATTTGCAAGATTTTTAGCGACAAAAATGTAGAACATAATAATGGACATTTCCGTAGCTCATAATGTTGGGACACTGTCCACGCTTAAAAAATGCAAAGATTTATAGTGGCAAAAATGTAGTTCTTAATAATAGACATTCCTGTAACTCATAATGTTGGACTCTGTTTAACCCTTAATGTGTATTATATTATTTATTCATATCTACATTGTATTCGTATTATTCATATATACTTGAAGATTTAACTAACTTTTCAGCCAAACTTAAGAACAGGAAAGCTACTTTAAAGGCCTTTGAAGAGGACATAGACTGGTGTACACTTGAACAAGAGACCGAAAGAGGAGTAGCAAAACAGCATGTAAATACAAGCTTTGAACGAGGTGGAGGCAGTGAAATTGAATCCTATGGAAAGATAGAAATGCCTGTGGAAGAGAAAGTCTCGGAGTCAGATATAGATACACTTGAACAGGAGACAAAGAGAACCAAAACCACATAAAAATGAAAGCTTAGAAGCAGGTGAAGACTGATGTTGTACTGTGTGGGAAGATACTCCCCAAATGAAGAGAAAGTTCTAGTGTCAGATATAGATAGAGTTGAACAAGAGACCAAAAGAGAAGCAAAACAGCATGGAAACACAAGCTTTGGAAGAGGTAGAGGCAGTGAAATCGAATCCTGTGGAAAGATAGATTTGCTTGTTGAAGAGAAAGTCTCGGAGTCAGATATAGATACAATTGAACAGGAGACAAAGAGAGAACCAAAACCACATAAAAATGCAAGCTTAGAAGCAGATGAAGACTGCGATGTTAAACTGTATGTAAAGATAGAATCCCTAAATAAAGAGAAAGTGCTAGGGTCAGATATAGATAATTGACCAAGAGAGAAGTAAAACAACATAAAAATGAAAGCTTTGAAGCAGGTGAAGACAATGATGTTGAACTGTATGAACATATAGATTCACCAAATAAAGAGGAAGTCCTAGGGTCAAATGTAGATACTGAAAACCTCATGGAGGATGACAATTCATTAATTGATGCAGATTATGTTCCTGAATCAGCAAGTCATTCTGATAGCAGTTCTGAATGTAGTGTTCAGTACCCATACCTGTCGGTTACTAATCCTGGTGAACCTGAGTATTTTGCTTAAGCCGTTAGTTTATTAGATGAAAATTCAGGACAAGATATATATCATAGTGATTTGGAAGAAAGCACTGAATGTCATGCACCGAAGGATTTGGAAGAAATTTATTTTTTATTTATTTATTTGTGATAATATATATGTCATAAATACAAAGATATATCAAACACATTAACATACAATAATACAGAATCAATAACATGTATTTTAAATAAAATATTAAACTAGTTGATTATCTAATATAGTATATATCAGATATCACAGATTAATATTTTATCTTGTTACACAATAATAATTTTGAGAACATATATATTTCACAGGATAACCCATAAAACTTATTTCCAATGGGGTCCTTTTTAAAAATAATGTCATGGATAAATATATTGACATTTATTATATAACTTATGAAATTATTCTTTGTTATTCATCAAATATATTTGAAATATGTATCGCAGCTATAAATCCACATTAATAACAATAAAAAGATTTAAAAAAAAAATAAAATAATTTAATAAAAAGTGAATTCACATTTCTCTACCTTTTCCATTCGCACGAATAGATAATTCTTCACTTCTTTTTTTAATTTATACTTTTTTCTAATTTCCTTGATAGTATGGGGTAATTGATTTCAATCCAAAATGCCATTATAAAAGAAAGTTGATGTTGTAAAACTATTAACACATGGCACAATAAAATTAAAAGTACTTCCTCTAGTTGTATGATGGTGTGAATTAGACACCGTTGTAAAATTTTCTTGAAGATAAGATGGACAAGAATTGTTAAAAATCTTATGAACTTGATTCAATCTTAATTGTCTATTTCTATTTTCAATGTCAAGTATTCCAAGATTTTTAAATTTTGACGCAGACAAAGTAGCTCTACTATCATAGCTGAGAATAAATCTAATAATTTTATTTTGAGCAACTTGTAGCTTTTTCTTTAACGTTTTTATAAGACTACTATACCATGAAGAACATGCATAATCAAAATGACACTGTATCAAAGAATTACAAAGAGTCTTTCTAAGGGATAAATTTAAGTAGTGTTTGTGTCTATACAAAAATTTTATTCTAGAATTAACCTTTTTAACAATATTGTTCACAATGGATGTAGCAGACAAATCATTATCTAACATTGCACCGAGATATTTGACTGATGTTTGTGCTTGTATGGTGTGACCATTACTAAGCACTGAAAAGTGTTTCACTTTAGCAGGCCTGAGTTTTAACCTAAATAATATACATTCTGTCTTTCCCAGATGCAATGACAGTTTGTTGTCTATTAACCATTTATTACAATTTTCTAGTTCATTGCCTAAAACTTCACTAATTACATCAGGATCTTTATGTGAGAAAAGAATAGCACTATCATCGGCATAGAGAATGATTTTACATTTTTGACTTATACTAATACTCCTATCATTTACAAAGCATAAAAACAGTAATGGCCCCAAAATACTTCCTTGAGGAACTCCACATACAATGTTTTCAAAGTCGGACATAGTATTGTTAATATAAAAACCTTGTGTTCTACCTGACAAGTACGATTTAAACCACTCGATTGACTCCACGCCCATCAGTTCTGACTTGCGACATAAAATGTTGTGATCAACTGTATCGAATGCTTTTTGCAGATCAAGCATAATCATGCCAGTAAATAGGCCTTTTGCCTTTTGATTTTTTATGTGATCTGAAAGGTGAGTAAGGCAGGAGTCAGTCGAGTAGTTCCCTCGGAATCCACTCTGAAGATCATATAACATATTACTGTAAGTTAAAAAAGATTCTAACTGATTATATACAGCTCTTTCTAGAATTTTAGAAACAATTGATAAAATACTAACTGGTCTATAGTTAGATACATCAGACCTATCATTCTTTTTAAACAAAGGTTTTACTTTGGCACTTTTAAGATCACACGGAATTTCATTACTAGTAATGGAACTATTTATCAAAAATGTTATTTGTATCTTTAAAAATGGCGCCGCATCTTTCAAAAATCTTGCAGGAATGTTGTCCAATCCAGTGCTTTTAGAACAATTTAATTTACATAGTTCTTTTTATACAAAATCTTCACTTACTGTGCGAAGTTTAAATTTAACAGAATCTGGATTTCTTTTTTTATAAAAATCTTTTAGAATAGTAGATTCAGCATTGTACATTTTTGAGGGTAAAGGTAATTTTTTAACTAACATTGAAGCAACATTGGTAAAAAAAATATTAAAATGACTGGCAATTTTCATAGGCTCAAAACAATTTTCATCGTCAATTTTCAAAACAATATTCGGAGAAGATTTAGTCTTGTTACTGTACTCTAACTTTTTAATTTGAGACCAGAGTTTTTGAGGACAGTTCTTATTTTCTTTTAGCTTATTGGAAAGATACTCAGATTTGGCTCTTTTACCTCCCTCTGTACTAAATTTCTATATGAACAATATGCTTTATAAAATTCCTTCTTCTTTGATTTCTAAAAATGATACATATAAAAAGCTCTGTTTAATAAGTTCTTAAATTAAAATCTAACCAAGGCTCACTTCTTTGTTTAAGACGTACCTCTTTTATAGGTGCAACAGAATTTAGAACTGATAAAAATATTTCTTTAAAATTCTGCCAAGAGTCCTGTACAGATTTTGCAGTAAATATATTAGTCCAATCACACAATTTTTACATGTGAATAAATTCATCTACATGTTCATTGTAATTTTTTACTGACCTAATTACAACATTTTTGTGTTTGGTTAAATATACCTTTTCCTATTTTTCTGGTGCAAAATATAGGTAAATGATCACTAAGACTAACAGGTAAAGTTCCTGACTGAATTACTTTGTCATGATGATTACATAAAATATGGTCGAGCAGAGTTGAAGACTTATCCGATAATACGTGTAGGCTGATCAATGATCTGTTTGATATTAAATATATGTTGGTATTTATAAAACAAAGCGGATTTCTTTTCTTTAAAACGTATGTTAAAATCACCAAAAACATACCACTCAATAGCAGATCTAATGCATGATAAAATCGATTCAAAATGATCTAAAAAGTCTGTCTGTTTAGGTGGTCTATAACAAGAACCTATTAAAATTGTTTTGTTTTTTTTTTTGGGGGGGGGGGAGAGCAAAATTCGGATTTACAGGCACACTCCACCTCCTTGTCTGTCGCGGTCCTTTCGGGTTACATCGTAGCCATCAATATGCATTTCTGCATCGCGTACAGAGTTATCTAACCAGGTTTCTGTAAAGGCTAATGCAGCAAAACTGCAAGTAGATGTCATATGTTTAATTTCCAATATTTTTGGTAAAAACGACCGTATATTAAAATGAATAAAATGTAATCCTTTTCTCTTAAAACAGTCAAAATTGAAAAAAATCATCGTTAAAGTGTTCCTGTTGTGTTGATTTACTATGATTGAAATGTTCATATTTTTCACTGACATCTTCCATGAAATGGTAAGTCAATAAAACTACAATTAAGGCACGTAAAATTAAAATCATCACTGAAATTGTCAAATTGTTCACTGGAAATATAATTTGTACATTTAATATGGGTCCACTTATCACATATATCGCAGCTTACTGCTTTACTCCGACGAGTAACTCCTCTGTCGCAAATAATACATGACAATTTTGGTTGTCTCCCTTTCTTCTTGTTGACAGTGTGAAAATCCACAGGGCCCGGACACGGATGAATGTCTCTGCAGAGTAGAAGCCATACGGGTGTAGTGCTTCTACTAGTATTACAGTATTACATAAATGTGTAGAATTATTGTTCTTTGAGATATTGAGATAACATGTCTCAAAGTTCTGGTAGAATGTGTATTGGCCCAACGATATATTTGAAAGTGAAGATGCTTGTTGTAGGAAGTGGATGGGGTAATGTCCGCAATAATCGTTACCCGAAATACATTCACTGGTACATTTTAAAATTAAAACGAAGATTAGTAGTGTTCTATGAATGTTCATTGTAGATAATTGCAACTACTGACAGTTTTAAAATGTTCGTAAAAGACATATAAAAACTAAAGTTGAAAATAATTTCACTGGAAGTAAATTTTAATAAGACGACGGTTGTTGACGAACGATGTCCGTAAATTTTATCATCCAAAATACAAGTCATTGGCACGTCTGAAGACTAAATCAACATTTAGTACGTTCTTTGGATATCCCTTGGCGATATTTGTAACTTTTATTTTTTGCTAATATCAATGTAAAGACTATAAAAAACGATTTTTTAAAATATTTCACCGGAAGTAAACAAACCATGTCTTTCTAGGTTACCGTGACTGAATGTCATGCACCGAAGGATTTGAAGCATTGTTTCTCTAAAACTCTTTGTAAACAGTGGTTGAAATTAAGGTTCGCCATTTTTTTTTTGCTTTTACTACGATTTCCTTATTTGGCAGACACTTTAGCTCCACCCACAAATTTTAGCCGAAAGTATCTAAATGTTAACGGAAGAATAAGTTTTATTTCGATTTACCGCAACACAATTTAGAGCTTTTTGAAAAACGGTTAATTAAACCCTCAAAAACGTGTTACAGATTATGTAAACAGCTACAGGTTAGATATTAACGATATATTGTAGCAACTATAATGTCTGTAACCTCTAAAACTGACAAAGTACCTGAAAACCTTAAGGAAGTGAATAGCTTCCGCACTGCCCCATTACAGCTATATGCATCGATGGCAATATTATTTCTACGCTTGCCTGATGATCGAAATTAATCAGTAATTTATATATAAAAGTCGAAGTGTGACAGACCATTAAATTGCGACCCACTTATACCAAATACTATAAAGTAAAACATTCAATTTTAAATATCAAGTCACTTTCATTCTTAATAAAAGAATATACACTATATAAATCTGTCCTTTACATAGCATGTGAGTAGTCATGAATCCTTAACTGAATCTACTCATATAAAGCTATCAGTAAATGTATGTAAATTTGTCCGTCCAGTCTAGATGTGTTGCATGTAAATCCATAGTATGTAAGTCCTGGTCGACACAAATGTATTTCTTTGGCAGAGAGGCCTTGATATTGTGTCTTTTTTGTTTGCATTGTAGCTAAGCGCGCTCGCCATTTGTACATTTATGTCTTGGTTATTCAGAAATAATTATCTCCATATCTATATAATTATGCAGGGTACATGTGTTCCATTAATGATATATAAAATAAATTTCATTCCAATGTGGGTCATTTTTGTTCAGTACCAATAGTATGTTATAAAACAGAAAAACAAAATGAAACTATCCACTACCACAAAATTCGTTGATTTTCTATTTTATAAACACACAAACACACACCGGCGCAGGCAGCGGCTGCAATTGTGCGAGAATCTATGGATTTAATGTGAAAGAAGGTTCCAAATTAGTATCTTTTAAAAGTTCTAGTACTGCCTTTAGTTATATGTTTCCATATGCTCTGCAAATGTTTTATGCACTTCCACAACACCGACAAATGCGATCTTTGAAAATATAAGTCAAGTTCTCGAATGCTATAAATAGAATCGGCATGTTTGTTAATATTGTACAGACGACAATTTTACAGGATGTCTTAAATATTTGTTATTGATTTTCATTAACCATGAAATTAATTTTGCATGTGATTCAAATATAATTTGGCAAAAAACAAAGATAAAAGGCGTTTGTAACAACCTTGCTCGTCACTGTCGGTGCCACTACGGACGCCAGCAAAGGAGGCAGCATTCTCAAAAAGAGCAGCAATTCTGCTGCTCCGTTGCTGGCTAATATGATCCCCCACCAGTCTTTCTCCGTTTGAGCTTCTCCCTTGTGCGTTATTTTGCATCTCTCTTCAAATTCATAAATTTGTTATGGCACTCCTGTCCTGATCTTTCTGCATAGCCCAGAAAAGAAACAGCACTGGCTAATGAAACCCATGTCTGTGATTTCGGTTTATTTGTTATAGTGTTAGTGAAGTATGAAATGTGTCCTAATCTGCCACCAACTCTTCCAACTTCAACACCTCATCCTTTGAATAGTTTTAAACTTCTTTTTTCTCTTCGAAGTTTCAGACTGAGTGGCTTTATTGGTAAATTACTTAACAATGGATGTTTAATCCCCAGTTAAAAGTTAATGCTAGCGTTAAAACCCTTTAAACAACACATATTTAATTTGGCGTAAGTTACTCTAACCATCGTTAGGTGTAATATGTTTTTTAAGTTAACGGCTATTTATACAACTGGGTCCTGAAAGCGAGTCTTTAAAATATAGACACTATATAGGCAACTATGCCCTCGCTAGATCTCCTGGCTTTGCGGTGTTGGAATTCACTATAAAAGTTATGGCATGAGTAATTATTTAAATCAGCATCACTGGTGGCATTTGTCCATGATTCGTATAAGAATATAATATTGTTTATTTGCAAGAATGTTTACAAAATCGTCACTGTCTTTCTTAATCCTCGTTAGACCATTTACGTTCCATGACCGGACACGCAGCTCACCCTCTTCGTATTCCTAGTCCTTCACCGGTTTTCCAGATATGTATAACGTGTTGTAAAGACAGCCAAGCTGTCTTGCCGTCCGCCCGTGCTGCTTTCATCTTAGGGGGTAATTTACGTCTCTTCTCTACTACCTTTCTCTTGGAAACTGTCCATGCACAAATTATAGAGTATTTTCTAATGCCTTCCAATGTTTTCGTACATACTCTATCTTTAAACAGAGTGAATTTCTACTTCTTAAAAACAATTGTACCTAGCGTGAAAAACATTACTTCCGTTTTAGAGGAGTTAAAGCTAACTAACCATTGCTTTTCCCCGTCTGATATTAGATTTAGATTTGAATTTAACACTTATTTCCATAAAACTTGTCTGACGTAGGTACGGCTATTGAACTATCATCTGCGAAAAGTATGTTTGTACCGATTAATGAGTCGGCTATGCCATTTACATTAATTGAAGCCCGTGTGGTTCCGGCTAAGAATAGAATCACTGCCGATCTCTGCAGAGGGGTAGGAATCCTCGGAATGGGTGTCATGTTCATTTTATCATTTTTTGTCATGTTCATTATTGCGGTTAAATTACCAGAATGGGATCACTGGTTCATGCATGTCGTAAGAAGCGACAATTTGAGTAATATGATAAAATTTGCTGAAACTCTGCAGTTCTGCAGGTATCAAGATTCTAGGTTCATTCTGCATATTCATGTTTTATGTATTTTTTTATCTGTATGTTAATTTGTTGTTTTTGTACATGTAGAGTGAACCTGGAATCTTCCTTTCTGTTGGCGTCAAATAACCTATAATGTATTGGTACGCCGTAAAACCCTATTCATTCATTACATTAATTGAAAATAACAGAGGTCCCAATACAGAACCCCGAGGAACAACTGTAGTAATGGCTTTAATTTCTCAAAAAGATGACCCAACGGAGACTCGTTGTTGGCGATCTTTCGTTATCCAGTTTAAAACATTATCTGAAATTCCATTTTGTCTAAGTTTGAATAATAATCCTTTATGCCACACCCTATCGAACGCTGTAGAAATACCGCAAAATACCATACATGTGAATTTTTTTTCGTAGGAGGCTTTGCAGATCTAATAATAAATGTCAATAAGTTGATAAACAGAAGAATGTCTAGGGAGAAAACAACTCTTTGCATTTTGTGATTTATGTCGCCAGGACCGCTAGCTTTATTCACATCGAGGTTTGCTAGAACGTCAGTAATTGCTTTTTCTGTGATGTTAATACCTTTTAATGTATTATTTGTTCGTAAAAAAACGAATTCAGGAAGATTTGTTTGAGTATCATCTATTGTAGATTTAGATACAAAATAACTGTTTAAAACGTTAGCCTTATCTACGTCAGTCACAGTGGTTAAAATTTGATAGTGAAGGAATTGTATTTTGATTATTTGAATGTTATTTTACGATCGTTCTAATAATGTTGGAGTATTCTTGAGTTTCGAAGAGCTTATCTCATTCAATGAAAATACTTAGTTGCTATAAAATCGTTCTTTTGCATGTTTTACCATATTGTTCAGTTTGTATCGTAATTTCGTCAATTTTATACAATCAGAATGTAATGAAATATGCTATTGTTTATTACGTTGACGTGATGTAAAACGGATTTCGCTATTATACCAGGGTTTATCCTTTGGTTTAATGGTCACTAAATTAGTTCGGATGCACAATTTTGATAAATGTCGAAATATCGTTTCATTTACTGTTCCGTTAAAGAAGACCTATCGGTGGATATTATATTATTTAGATTGTGAAAATCGGCACGCTTATAATTCCATACATGTCGTTTAAACGGAGTTTTTGGTCGAAGATCACTTGATGTATGCATAATGTGCCATAATGGTCACTAACTGAATTACAAATACAATGAATACCAGAAAATAATGACGTGACAGTTTCTGATATAGCTATCAATCAAATAGGGTTGATTGAAGTTACACGAGTTGGTTCATGGACAATATAAGCGTTATTAATAGTTAAAACTATCTCTAAATTTATTAAATTGGTCTTCATTTGTCACCAATAAATTTAATATTGCTTGATAGTTCATACGCTTGTTCAATACATATATTTATTCTTTCCCAACATTTAACTACACTATTCGGGGGGATCGGTAAACCGTACGAATAATAAAATTGTTATGTTTATCACGCACTTGAGTGCATAATGAATTTGGCAGTATTATTTCTAATTTCAATAATCTAGTAGTTTTACGGTGTGAATTACAAAATGTTAGAAGAATTCCACCTGAATGCGAAGTATTGTCTTTACGAAATAATTTATCAAAACCGACCAACTCTCGCACGTCGTTAAATACATCGTGAAATAAATGGGTTTCAGTAAATGTGATAATATCAATATACAAACATTTTCAGTAATACATTATAATTTGTTTCGAATATTCTGGTGCGCGCTATTTCTCTACAACCCCAAGTTGGAATGTTATGAAACTTGCTAGGATGCATCACTACCGAGTGAGATGACTGTGTTCCGATTCGATGATTTTTCACGGAGTTTATGGCCCTTTCATTGAGTCTGTGACCAGATTATTGTCCGCGCTATTTCTTTTCAACCTCAGGTTGGAATTTTATGAAACTTGTTTTACCTGATTGACATACATAGCCGCGTCCGTCCGCCCCCAAATTCTTGTTCAGGCTATTTCTCTAGAACCATTTATTGGAATTTTATTAATCTAGCTATGATGTATCAATACTATGTGGAGATATGCATACTTTCTTAGTGTTAACATTTGATGATTTTTTACGAAGGTGTGGCCCTTAGATGGCATCCATTACCAAATCCTTGTAACCATTTCTCATTCTAGTGGCTGGAATTTTATGAAACTTGCCAGGAAGCATCACTACCAAGTGGAGAGTGTGTGTATTGTATTTATGTTTTATTTTTATAATTTTATGTTTACGTTATGGCCCTTTGATTCTGTCCATTACCATACATCATTGGTTTGATCTTCAAGAACATGGAAGTGCGATGAGACTTGGAACATGAATAATGCAGTAGAGTTCAATGTGTGGCGGTGCAGAGTGAATAACCAAACATCTCTTCCGAACATTACCTTCCCTTTACACCCCCTTTCCCTTTACAAACAAAGCAGCTACAACTCAATGAAGCACTTGTTCAGGGAGCATCAATCGATTCCACCGATATATTGTTTGTTTATAATATTATTTAATTTTATTTTTCAAGTATTACCTTTATTTATTTTCCAAGTATTGAATAGTAATCTGCATTAACAGTCCGACTATCTGGTATATGGTGTTGAAGGATCATCCCTGACCTATCCATAAAAATCCCAAACGTGTTTTCCGCCGGATTTGTTGACATTGGCCTTTATTGGTGGTGGTGTTCCCAGTGTTTTCCATAAGGATGATTACACTTTTGTCTCCGGATCGAAATGCCACAGCCAGGTTCCGTCCGTTGTAATTATCCGATCTAGAAAGCTCTTGCCTTAAGATTCGTACCGTTTAACAAACTCACGAGAAGCGCTGACTCGTGTTTTCAGTTCGTCCGGTTTTAGTAGCCTCGGACTCATCGAGCGTTCATTTTGTTCATGTACTTATCTTCTTTTACAATCCTGTGTATTGTTCAAACAGAAACATCAAACTCCACTGAAAGATTTCTTATAGTTAATTGCCTGTCTTGATAAATAGCATATCTAACCTTTTGTGATAGCGAATCTCTGACATCTACCACATCCAGTCATCTTCAATAGAATCCCATCCGTTCCGAAATCGATCATGACATTTAAATACAAACGAACGACTGTATTTATGTTTCATTCCTGTTTCAATCATGTTTGTTGTCTGCGTAGGTGTTTTACCTAATCCAACACAAAACTTAATGACCACTCCTGTTTCGTCGTCGCCAGTTGACGTCATTTTCATTAATTTTCAATAGCAACACTTCTAAACTTCCTGTTGTAACCCTCGCAGTGAAAATTGTTTTTCAGTTTAAATTTAACGGAAATGACGTCATGACGTTGGTAAAGCAGCAGACGGAATCGCGCAAAATATAAATGATCTTAAGTTTATATAATTGTTTTTAAACGATGTCTTTTTTTGTTTGGAGTTTTTAACATAAAACGACGTTCTTTTAAACATAAAATGCCATGGAATCGAATGCTGCATATGTTGAGAGTGAAATTATCGTTTTTATTTCATTTTTATATCTGATATACAGTATTGTACAAATAAAACAGCACACTACCTAATTATATACTATCGTACGAAAACTACATTATTTCGAAATTGTGCTTTTTATATGGCTATTTACAGATGATCGCTAGAACCATTTATAGTAGACATATAATATTGATCTAGGTGTCTGTACAAAAACTAAAGCATTCATTTGATGCAAATATTAAACAATACAAATGTAAACAATATTTTAATATAGTCTGTTTTTATATGTATGATAAAAAGGAGGTAATACCTATATATCTTCAAATTTTGCCTAACGCCATCGGTATAAAGTGGTTATTAAATTTTCTTAAACAGTAACGAGGTGTATTCACTGTAAATATTGCTCAGATGCGTAAACATTTAGAGTCGATTTCAATATTGCCTGTTGCCCCTTTATTATGTATCGGTTTAATAAAAATCTGAGCAACGAAAGAAAAGTAAAGTGTTATATAAATGTGTGAAAATAAATTGCTGCCATGTTTCACAGTATAATTGTATTTATTGTATTTATTACTACACATAAACATGTGCAATGTTTATTGGCTTCATAATATTGAAAGTTTTCTCTAGTTTTGAAAGTATGCAACATGAGAACGTGAAAATAATAAAATCAAGTTTTTTTATTACCAACATGCAGAAGCTCGTATACTACTGAGGGACCAATATCTATTAATCGGATTGGTCGCGGACACAGCAATTTGTCGAACCAAATCACGATCTTTACTCAAGCAGAAACACACCAGGAAAATCTTCACCTTGTCTTTCTGTATCTAGGTCGTACCCGTAGCAAATGTCCAGATTTTCCTAGTTGCAGTATCTCTGTCAATCTATGCCGCAAAATCTGACAACAAAAAAGGCATTTTTTTTTTAAAAATCTCAAAATCTCTTCTGCTCCAATTTCTGGAAACTTTATTATATCTGAAAAATTCATGCCATCTTTACCGCTATTTAGATAGTTTGAATATACCCCTCTAAATTTCGTGTCCACTTTTAGCTTGTAATGCAAAAAAGTTGATTCGTATATGATTTATCTAGGTATTGGGAGATATCCCTGTGTTATGCATATGCCCTTTAAAGTACGAAATGTATAAAATGCATACCTGTTTAATAAATAAACATACACTTAGGAGATTGTCATGTAAAAAAGAGACACTATTATAGTTGCTTATGGTTATCTCATGTACTTAATATGACGCATCAATAGGAACACTCGCAAGTCTACACACCACTGCTGTGCAGACGTACTTTGATACTGTATAATTTTCAGATAACGATAATAAAGCCAATAATCCTCCACATGGCGTCCATTTTGAATACTATTTAGAACGAGCACAATTTCAAAAACTGAACTTCAGAAGACAAGTTATTCGTGAATTTGAGAACATTCAGGCTTGCTAACCAAACGCCCGTGGTGTCCATTATACATTTAGCCAAGCGGTAGTTTCACCACCGATGAAAAATTTACCAGATTTCAGAGGTTGCTCTCTATCTCTCATTTGAAACAATCGGTGTACAAAACAAACTTAGTTTAAAATTATTTGTAAGAAGGCACATAGGCAGATCAAAGGTTTTTGCTAGTTTGAAGAGGGAGGGGTTTTTTTTTTACATACAAAATTGGAAAGTTTTAAGTGATTTTTGAAAATAAAAATCCTGGGTGGTAAGGTCCACAGCGTTTGTTCCTTTCAGGAACCGCCGTGGGAACTCTTTTGATACACTCTATTAATTTTAATTGTGTACTTTTGAAGTTTTTCGTGTTCAGTATCCATGTGTTTTGTGTATGACAGATTTCCAATAAGAATATCACTTTTTCCTTTATTTAAATGTACTTTACGCCCATGCACGAGAACTCCACTAGTTTATCAATATATTTATAACAAATAATTCATTTACTTTTAAAAAGTACATGTTATTTGTAAATTTCACCCTGTCCAATTCCAATATATGACAAAACACGGTTACGGCTACAAGTGCAAAGGGCAAAAACGCCAAGAGCGATCACTCTTCCAACTTTAGTCTTGGTAATATTCCTGCAGTTGTCATTACCTATCGTAATGAAAGAGAACGTATGCACTCGGGAGACGTATAGTGTTTTTTAGTATTGTTTTCTATTTTAAAATCTCTTGAAAGTAGGGAATGAAGGAAATTGACCGTGGATCATCGTGCATGTTAGAAATGTTGTGTTTTAGTTTTGTAATATTTCTATTGACACAATTGCTGACCGTTTGAGCAACATGAGTTCTTCACAAAGTACGTACAAAAGAAATTGGATTTAGAATTCTGAAATATCCACACGAATGGAAATAACGTGAGTTTTTGTAAATTGTATATTTAACAAATGAATAAATGCATTTTACGTATTTCTGCAAGTTTCATTTAAATGCATGCAGAAATAAAACATGGAACGAGCTAAGAAATGCATCACCTACAGGATCAAATTCACGATTTAAGAAGTATCTTGTTTGTCCATACTTTGCAGCGATTAAGGCGAGACATAGAGAGTTGTAAAATGGCATTATTCATACAAAGCTTGACTACATTACTCGTAATAACCTGGTACATTTAACTTAAAGCAACACATCCACGTTTGAACTTTTAAAAAAAAATGTTTAATTGAGTTATGAGCACATTTCCCATACAAACATATGACCAATTAGCTGTATATGAGCATATAAACACAATCCCGAACAAAATGATGCCCAAATTATAAAGCGTGACTAACACTTTATAAAACAAGCGTGTAACTCACCCGAGTAAAAAAAAATTGTCAAAATGACTTTCAAGGCAGGTATAGTACACTACGCACTAAAACGTGATGTTTTTAATACGACTCGCATAATTCAATTTGAAGCCAAGTTGGAATCCTCGGCAATTTAAAAATAATTTATAAAGCGTTTGTCACGCTTTATAATTTGGACATCTTTTTTTATAATTCTAAAGCGTTCTGGATAGTGTTTGTTAGCACATATACAGCTCACTGACCATATATTTATGTATGGGAAATGTGCTCACAACTCAACTGAAAAACTTTTTAAAAAAGCTTAAACGTGGATGTGTTGCTTTAAAGCAAACACTATATTTCATTTAGCCATACCAATATAAATAATTTAGCGACCAATCAAACGTTTTCTATCTTTTAAGTCAGGCCATGTTTGCATCAGAAAGAGGTAATATTATTACTTATACGTTCTTCAAAATAATTGGGACCTAATAATAGTTTGTGTATGACTCATATTGTGTGCAATGTGGTTATGCGATATTAAAGCGCATTCCATAGAGTCATGTATCTCGCCTGCGGCGACTAAGACGAAATTCAATATTGCTCATTTGTAAATCTCAACGCAAAAGTCAGCATCAACAAGACAACATCACTTTTATTTTCTTTGAATTAACGGGTATAAAAAAAATCACTTAAAAATAAGACCAACCTTTCAAATCTTTCATGTGAAACTTCCCCTGTACATGATTAAAGAGCTTGTTCCGATAGCTTGTTAATAGTCCTGGTATTTCGTAAATACGTAATCACTCGCCACACGAACAACCCTCTCTGATGTTCACAAACAGGAGATGGGCGTCCCACAAGGCAATATTCTGTCTGTCACACTTTTTAATATTAAAATTGATAATATTGTAATGAGAATAAATCCTGGTGTGGATTGTTCTTGATATATTGACGATTTTGTAATTTGTTACCGTTCAAAAAAATATGAAAACTATTGAAAGGCAACTGCGACAATCCTTTATAAACTTAAGACTTGATCTGATGAAAACGGTTTTAAATTTTCTAAGTCTAAAACAAATTGTATGCATTTTTGTCAAATCCGTAAACAACACGATAACCCCCATCTAACGTTAGATGGGACACCTATACCTGTTGTTGAGGAAATAAATTTTTTAGGTCTTATTTTTTACCGTAAACTCACATTTATTCCTCATCTTAAATATCTTAAAACAAAGAGTTATAAAGCAATTAATTGATTGAAAGTTGTTGCTAATACAAATTGGGGTGCAGATCGTAAAGTTTTACTTAGACTTTACACATCTCTAATCAGAACAAAATTAGACTACGGCTCTATTGTACATGGATCAGCTCGTAAGTCTTAGCGATGCTTGATCCTATACACAACCATGGACTACGACTTGCCCTTTCCCTGTATTTAATTGAATTTGTCATTTATTTATTTATTTGCAAGTAAGCTTAACCATATTTATTTAATATATTTTTTTTGTCATCGCATTCATTAATCTTTGCGCGCACAAAATGACCTATTTATGTGTCGACATGCCGTAAAACACCGTTCATTCATTTACTCATCACACCATTCGGAAGCAGTTGCATCGGACACCGGCATATCAATAAGTTCCGTATCAACAGATGGATTGGAGGCAGCTCATTTTCAACAACACCGCCCCACATGAAAAAGAAATACAATACTGTTATAATAATAATAATAATAATAATAATATAGATAAACATATTTCTAACTACCGTAATACAAATCAAACATCGGTATTGTATCAAATGTGTATCTGTTTCAGTCCATTAAAATCTACGTTATTTTTTTTGAAACTTGGCTTATATATTAATGCTTTAAAATGTGCCGAACATCTAAAAATGCATTTATACATATTCAGACAATATTGAGCATCAGTGGACAGAATACATAAATACAATTTTTATCAGTAAATATCAGTTATTTTTAGTTCGTTTACATTTTTGAACTCCATGCAACATAATCCTTTGTAACATCTCGATCAACATTTTGTGTGTCGATTAAAGTGTTTACAAAATCAGCACCGGTATTCAATTCTGACAATAGGTTGTAAGTACGACGAGTCATCATTTTAGCTCATTTAAAGAGGATATGCTACATCCAGCTTGGTATAATAACTCACCAAGGTACTTTAAAAATGGTACTAAAAGCTTCCTCGCTTGACGCTCAGCATTTAGAGGAGAGTTCTAGGTCTGGTCGGCTCGGTGTCAGTATAATGTGACTGGTTGGGGTATCATACCATGTGTCTGCGGAATGATACTCCAGTGTGACAGCGCTAAGAATACTGTCTCAAGCAGACACCGTCACGATATGACTGAACAATTGTTGAAAGCAACGCTAAACACCATACAATAACAATACAATTGATCCTAACACGTGTTAACGAGTATTAAAAATGTTTAAAGGTTAATTAGTATTCAATTTTCTTTCAATTCGTCAACACATTCCATCGGCTGACACTCCTTTTATCATAAGGCGTTGATCCATGCAAAACGCATGGTTTCAAGCTCAACTAAAAATCGAATGATGTCTATAGGTTGTACCTGTTTTTGAATATTTAATTTTCAGATAATTGTTTTTGATTGTGCTGCTTATTCATGTTTCATATTTTTTTTTCTATCCTTTTTGATACATGATTCCAATTGGTAGCCTGCATGATTTAGCCCTTTGTCTCTTTTTTTCAAGGAAGGTACCGTCATTCTGTTTCTTTCTTCCTCTGTTCTCAATTTGGTATTCTGCACTGGTTTTGCCCATTGTCCTGCAAAGAGGGAAATTTTACTTTTGAGAAAACAAACACATCAGATACGTCAACAAATACGTCAGAACGTTCAATAAAACGAGAGGCATGTGCACCAAACCAACATGGAATATCACGGCATAAACCTGTGAACCGAAACATTTCACCGTTATCTTTTATACGGAAGGCAGTGTCAATCAAAACAATAATATTTCACCTTTTATTTTGAAATAACTTGAATAGCAGTACAATATTCGCCGATATTTACTCGCATCTGATACGTTAATAAAGCGTTGATTATTCACATTCATATTTTTTTTTTCCTTTCAAATGACTCGACCATGATGATATATCTTCGATGAAATAGGTTACATTAATATATATGCATTAAAATATCTGTGACCTACAACCTTAATCACGTGATTGTCCGGATATGTAAGTCAAGTGGATGCATTTTAAACGAAAAATGCGTTGTTTTTTTTAAAATATTATTATATATGTCGGACTACTTTAAAAAAATACCTTCAATATTTTTTTGTTTTCGATAGTTTATATAGCGTTTTTGCATCATCTGTGGTATGGCATTTACTTGAAAATGTGGCACCAGACATGTTTACTCATTGAAAGATACGTATCTACTCATTTGTTAACGTATCTGAACGTTCCTTCTAACTTTATTAGGACATGTTCTTTTCATGAAATTATCGGAGAATATTCATTTAAAGTTGGCATAATCTTATAACGTGATTTGTTACAATAAAAAAAGCACACGTACTTTATTATGGTGGGACTTTTTCATCTCAAATACTGCTTAAACACGTGTTGGCGTATCTGGTTCGTGAACACCAAAAACAAGGAGATTTCCTTATAAAAACAGTAGGTCGAGTACCGCTCGCTCAAAAACACTTAATGTGAGAACATTTGCCAGTAACTTGCGGAAGGACGGTGGTTCAACTCGTTTTCATTCTGAGGTCTTCCTCAACCAATAAAACTGGAGATGCCATATAAAACCTGAAATGTGTTGCAAATGGAATTAAACCCATTCATTATTAAACGTTTGGTAGGTACATAAATTTTGTAAGCTCGGCTATCTGTATTCTGGCTTTATTCGTTTATAATATCTAGTTAATTTATTTAACTGTGATGATAGGTTGAACACACTGAAAATAATAACTGTACACCGTTTCACATTATTTATTTAAGTTTTTTTTTTTTTTTTTTGTTGTTTTTTTTGTTGTTTTTTGATTGTTGGGAGGGGTGTAAATTGATAAAAAAAATGTGTGTTGTGGGTTTCCCTACTTATACCATGAACAAAATTCGAAACTAAGAATTGGGAGCGAGTGTTCGATGTAAAATATGGGATTGGGACAATACAAATATGGAAGTTTCGCGTTAACTGACTTTCAGTGTTTAACAGTACTTTTAAACATACATTAATGTCTTAAGATTCACATATAAATATTGAAACTTTCACTTAGCCGCTTGTGTATAAAATAATACAAGTTGAGTAGCAACGTATCACATCTCTAGTTCAAAGTAGAAGTAGATAACTGCTTCACAGCATTCGTGTTTGCAATCTGCTTAATTAACCATCAGTGTAAGTATTACATTATAAACAATAACATTAAATATAAAACATATATAGCATGTATAGTTCACGTTAAGATTAGATGTATGCCTGTAACTTTATCAAAATTAAAGTAAATTCAGAAGACTAACGTGGTACATAAATGATCTTTCACATGAGGCATGTCAATAATGTATGCACAAATATATGCATGACTGTATCAATCACAATAGTTTTGCTAGTGACCATTTTGTTTTCAGAGACCATAACAAATAATGGATTCGTCGTCGTATGGTTGTAGATGTCGTTCACTCCTTTCTTTCTTTTTAATCTGGAAACCAAGTTACCAAAGTGAACATGGCTGGGCAAGAATATTGATTCAATAAACGTAATAGAAGTAATATACTACATGTATATTATAACTTGTTTTTAACAATATTCAAATACATTTCATTCACTTGCTCATTACTGTAATAGGTATACTAAGGCAAAATATCGTCCTATTAGAGCAATAAGGTACCAAGTGTTTATGAAATAAGAAGGCACTTGGTACCTTTTTCACAATGGGGGATATAGTATACAGAAGACCATATGTAACACTTATTTAAATATCATTTTCATTTGCAACTGGGTTGAATCAAGTTGAATATGTAGTTTGGAGTAGTTTTACACATATTAAAGCATTTACCCGCAGTGAAGCTGGAGATTTAATACCTGTAGATGTACTTTGTGTTGGCAACGCTAATTTTGGTAATACATAATCAGGTAGAAAGATGTCAACTCAGGTATCAGTTTTAATTTTCAATGCGGGGGTCCTTATAAACTCCCTCAACATAATTCCATTCGTCGCACGACAAAACCGCACCATTCAAAACCTAGAAAAATATTGATCGTGAACTTGATAGTAGTAGGGGTGTCTCTTTTCAATTCCGCAATGTCTTCTTTCTCTGCAAGACAAACTTGGTAATTGATCAGCGCTTCCTTTCTAGACAGTGTATTTTTTGAAAATGTGCATTTCTATCAAGCATTGTTCATCACTATCCAGAGTGTTAAAGTCACTGTGGAGAAAGCCAGGAACGGATGTTGTTTGACTATAACTCCTCATTTCCGTTCCACTTTATTCTTTCATATTCATTTTTTCCTTGCCCATTCCCCGAATGGTGTTTATATTTCCACTGAAAGTAGACTATGCCATGTTTCTAACCAGTTTCGTTGTTACCTCGGCGAAGCATGATTTTTCCAAAATGTGAATGTGTTGACCGGATAACATTGGATAATGACTTGTGTTATTTTTTTACAAAGCTTCTGTAATTCCTATTATGAAACATCAGGACTTGAACACCATATCCATAGTCTTGTCTGGCTGTAATTGTACTTGATTGTTTCAGTGATGTTGCTTTGCTTCAGAATTTAGATTTCTGTTTAAATTCTTCTTTACTTGTTTGATAGATCTATTCAGATGAACGCCTCCCTGCCCTGCCCGAAATGTGAATGAAGGAACGTAGTTTCAGTCCAGTCGCCTTCTGGAAAGCTATTGGTGACCATAATGGACCAAAATGTTTTCTTACTGATCTATCAAAGCAACATTCCTGACAAGATCCTATCCCACCATTTGTTTATCATTTATTTAGAAGAACAGGCACGTGTTTTATTATACTCGATTTCAATAGCAGGATGACCCGACTTGTTTCTGAATGAAATGTTGTATCTATTTTTCATGCCTGGGTCGGCTTGGGCAGAAAACGCCATCAGCATAAACTGTAACGGGCATGTTTGGTTTGTTTTGGCTAAGGTAATTATTGTTGTGAAATCCCAAAGCATGATGTATTGAATTCTTATGTATACAGCCAATACTTGCGATCTTTATTCTTGATTCCACTTGTATTGAGGCTTTTCTTCAATCAGACGCTCTTAATTGTTCCTTAGCACGGGTATCTATTACACACAAATGTTGCGGTTTTTTCCGCAATATTTTACAAAATTACCCATTCATGATTGGTTGTTGTGTCACTAAAACAATTGACGCACTTCAACCACATCCCAAGAAAGGTATTAAAAATGCTGAAGCTAAAAGGCAGACACTAGCATGCAAACAAATCGTCATATTATGCAGTTGCTTAACTAATGGACTTATTTTAGAAATAATAATGGTGACCTGACCTAGTCTTATTCATCAATAATTCTAGGTGATATTCTTGAGACAAGCTTGAAAATCAAAATTTCAACCCTAGATATCTACAACAGATTGAATAATTTATTTGACAATATATTAGTTGTCCCCACATGCTTGCAGATTTTGGTATCGAAAATGGTCTTCAAGTGTGTTTTTCAAAATGCGACGCAGCATACAACTTTGGTCCGGATTTCAGGTCAAGTTTTGATCAATCGGTCATTCATGATACTTTCTGGGATTTTATTGTATCATGTTTCCTCCTTTCTAAATATATTTTATCACCATTAACTTTTTTTTCATTATCGTTTTCATATTAATTTTCTGTAGATCTACTTCTAGTGATCTTCAACTAAAATCCTTGAAAACTGTCATGGCTTTCTTGTGAAGTAAAGTACTATATGGTTATACGTATGTTGATGCGGTTATTTTCTTCTTTGGAAATGAATTAATATCCGTCGAGTGGTATGCAGGATCTGATGTATTACTTTGCTGGAGTATATTATCCACGTATTTTTGGCTCCATGTCTTGGATATCCACAGCATGTGTATCCTTGTTAGGCTCCGAGGCGGGGGAGAAAAGTAGACAACGTGGCTTCATCAAAAGGACACGAATATACTACACGACCTGTACCTGCTGTCTTTGCATAAGCGTGCTTGACATGGTTCTGTTGAGACTGAATCGGATGACGATCTTACTCAATCCAAATGGCCATGTTTTGTTACGATTGTCTCGACCATTGATAAACGTCCGGTAACCAAACTTTCACCTTTAGCGATTCACAAGGCAATTCCAGGAATTACATGAGGTGAAAAAAATCAAAACCGATAAAAAATTTATTGAATGTCAGAAGAAAAGTCACTCAAACAATCTTCTTTCAACCATAATCTTTGTCAAAATTCTTGTCGAAGTTTGACTCCATATTACATAAAACTCCTACAAAGGTGTTACTTGCTTCAGTGAACTGGAAGAATTCACCGAAGAAGAAATGGCAGTTTAAAACGACAGAGAGTAACGGAAGTTACTCGTATCGTTAAAAAAAAGATGCAACATCCATACCTACACTTTTATTTTAACCTTAATACCCCCAAATGTACCCGCGAATATAAGAACTGGTTACCTCCGAGTCTCTCGATCTATTAATACCTAACGCACTTCGATGTTTTAATTGCCAGAACTACGGTTTTCACCAAGAGAGAAGCAAGGGGATATTGTTTGTGCCCATTGTAGAGAAATAGGCCACAATCACTTCCCGTCTTGCACGACTTTCGTCTTTTGTAAAGGGAACCATGGGGGAAAAGGAAACTCGAGAATGAAATCCAGGAATTAAAATTCGTCTTCAACTGCTCCATCATTGAAATCGTATGCTGGTGTGGGCAAAATTATCGAGAAGAGAACAAGATCTAAAGAAGTTCAGATGGAGGTTACCTGTATTTCCAAATAGCCTAGCAAATACATACAAAGACTCAAACTATTGTTTCCATTTCAAACCCTCCATTAAAGCAACACATCCACGTTTAAACTTTTTTAAAAAGTTTTTCAATTGAGTTGTGAGCACATTTCTCATACATAAATATATTTTCAGTGAGCTGTATATGTGCTAACAAACACTATCCAGAACGCTTTAGAATTATAAAAAAAGATGTCGAAATTATAAAGCGTGACAAACGCTTTATAAATTATTTTTAAATTGCCGAGGATTCCAACTTGGCTTCAAATTGAATTATGCGAGTCGTATCACGTTTTAGTGCGTAGTGTACTTTACCTGCCTTGAAAGTCATTTTGACCATTTTTTTGGACTCTGGTGAGTTGCACGCTTGTTTTATAAAGTGTTAGTCACGCATTATAATTTGGGCATCATTTTGTTCCGGATTGTGTTTATATGCTCATATATAGCTAATTGATCATATGTTTGTATGGGAAATGTGCTCATAACTCAATTAATTTTTTTTTTTAAAGTTCAAACTTGGATGTGTTGCTTTAAACCAAAACCTTCTGATCAGCCCAGTATCAAGATTGTACAATCGAAAGCCCCATTGGAACCAATACTTTCACCAGATAAATGAACAGTTAAAACAAATTCATGCAATGGAATTGTCAGATTCAAACCGTATAATTATACGAATGGTTTACTGTAATATAAACGTAACCAAATAGTATTTTGTCTCAAAGAAACTTTTTCATACAGGTGAAAGAACATCTGATAGCGTATCTGTTACTGTTTATAAAACCTCCCTCACAGCACTCGCATTAGAAAGGCATGGCATCTTCAGACAGTTGCATATAGTATTACATTGAACATCTCACACACCAATTGATTTTGTACTGTTCTACATAAAGAGACAGGCACTGGAACTGAACACATTGCCAATGGTCCAAAAAGTGCCTTGTTTCCATAGATGTTCCTTTGTTAGTTCAAATGTACAGGGAAAACACATTGGATTGACCAGGTTGTTTTTTTACAATTTTGATATTTTAATGACACCCTTTCAGTGTAACATCCTGAAAAAAACGGTAAATGGCTCGTGTATAAACGTGCATATAAACATTTTAAAGTTGGCTCTATATACTAGGGAGGCCTTCCTAGGGTGGGATCCCTGTTCTCTTGATCTCTTAAAATAATGGCCATTGTTCCCCAATATTATTTTGTCATGTTCCTCAGATCTCTAACGGTACTCCCACTTCCCTGGATATCCAAACACAGTTTTCTGAAAGTACCAAATAGTGTCCCCTAAAGTAAAACACCTATAATAGTCGTCTATTATTATTAACACACCAACAAAGTACATGCGTTGTCCTCTTTTCCTGGTTCTTTTTGGCATTCTACAAGGTTATTCATTCTAATAGAATTGATAGTCTTCGTATTTTACTTATCTGGCTCCTTTTTTTCACACAAAAATTCACAAACACCGATCATCTTCGTACAAAAGCTTGCAATTCAACAGAAAATTCGATCGTTTCTGAAGTTAGAGCGTCTTGGTGATCAAGAATACAAGTTGCTAGAAACTTCCAAAGCTGTCAAACGCAGTCAACATCTCATTTTTAAAAGTATCGTGTAGTTTCAAGTTTCGATGACCTTAAGAATAATCCACGTGGGATTATAAGACAATAAAAGCAAACAACTGATTTATAAATTTATAAATATTATTTTTTTTATTTGAATTTAGCAATATTGAAATAGTTTCAGTCTTGAAATGTTCAAATGGTATTACTTGAATGGAATCGCAACGTTTGAGACTTTATATGGGGCTCGGTGAGACACAAATCGACGTCAACCGCTAAAGTTCGAACACGGGATTTTAATGAAAAATAATATATATATTTTTTAAATTTAGCGATATTGAAATAGTTTAAATCTTAAAATGTTGAAATGATATCCCCTGAACTGAATCACAACGTTTCGAGCTTTATAAGGGGCTCGGTGTAATACAAGTCGATGTCAACCGCTGAAGTTCGAACATGGGCTTTTAATGGAAAAAAACTTTTTTTTTTTTCTTTTTTTTTTTTTAATTTGAATTTTGCAATATCGAAATAGTTTATGTCTTAAAATGTTGAAATGATATTACTGGAACGGAATCACAATGTTTCGGGCTTTAAAGGGGGGCTCAGTGTAAATAAGTCGACGTTAACTGCTGAAGTTCGACCACGAAATTTTAATAGAAAAAAAATATTTTCACTTTTTATTTGAATTTACCAATATTGAAATAGTTTATGTCTTAAATCGTTGAAATGAAATTACCTGAACGTAATCACAACGTTTCGGGCTTTATATAGGGGACTCGGTGTAATACAAATTGACGTCAACCACTGAAGTTCGAACATAGGCTTTTAAGGGAAAAAAAATATTTTTTTCTTCTTTTTTTTATTATTTGAATTTTGCAATATTGAATAAGTTTATGTCTTAAACTGTTGAAATGATATAACCTGAACGGAATCACAATGATACCGGCTTTATAGGGGGCTCAGTGTAACATAAGTCGACGTCAACCGCTGAAGTTCAAACACGGGATTTTTATAGAAAAAAAAAAATATTTTCACTTTTTATTTGAATTTAGCAATATTGAAATAGTTTGTCTTAAATTGTTGAAATGAAATTACCTGTATGAAATTTGAACATGGGCTTTTAATTGAAAAAAAAAACTCTTTTTTTTCTTTTTTTTTTCAATTTGAATATTGCAATATTGAATTAGTTTATGTCTTAAATTGTTGAAAATGAAATTACCTGAACGGAATCACAATGTTTCGGGCTTTATAAGGGGCTCGGTGTAACATAAGTCGACGTCAACCGCTGAAGTTCGAACATGGGCTTTTAATGGAAAAAAACTCTTTTTTTTTTCTTCTTTTTTTAAATTTGAATTTTGCAATATTGAAAAAGTTTATGTCTTACACTGTTGAAATGATATCACTTGAATGGAATCACAACGATACCGGCTTTATAGGGGGCTCAGTGTAACATAAGACGACGTCAATGTTACAAATTGCACATAAATGTTATTTTTTTAAATGCTATTCAGCTGTTCCAAAGTGACCCTGGTCACATAAATATACACCCAAACATCTTAATCTTTCCTGTGATAATTGTTTATCTCTATGTAGAGTTATATATTTTTAGAACCAAGATTGCGTGAAAGAAATATAAAAAGTGAACTGTTTAACATTCATCTGTTATTTTGTAATTCACACTTACATAACTGTTAAAGTAGGCTTCACCAAAACAGTGCTTCCTCCTTTCTTTGTTGTAAATGCCATACGGGTTCGCAAGGAAGTCGTGATGGTTCCTGTGGTCTTCTTCAACACTGAAATATGTATTGTGGCAATATCGGTAGCTTCATTCTGCCTCTAAATAATGCATTCGATTTAAAGTATATGTCAAGTCCAACTGGATAGAGTATGGTAGTAGTGTAGTGTTCAGACAAAATTTTATAATAGAATTGGTAATCAATATATGCAACTTCCTGATTTACACATGACTTCTTTATTGGTTTCTGGTAGATTATACTATTAACTTTTACAGCTCAATTGTTAAGTAGACTGTAAGTTCATATCTTGTGTGCTGGCAACTACTGCATGTGTTTGTTTGTAGGTTTGTTTCTGATTTTGAGCTTTTATTAAAAAAAACCCAGTTATTTAATGGCATTCAACCTCCAACATTGACTTTGATTAATACATACAATTTTTTAAAAATACCACATACAAATCACTGTCACTGCATTGCATGATGTCCACCATGACATTTAATATTGATCCATAGTGTTTGTTCACCGTGGCCCAGTCTAATTCCATTAATGGTGCAAAAGAGAAAAAAAACACTTGTAAATAGTGCATACAACAGAGATTAACCGTTAAGGTCGTATCATTTCTTTAAGATAGGCATAAAAGCATATCATTTCTTAACCAAACGCGTTAATGCATATTATTTCTTTACAATAGGCGTTAAAGCATATCGTTTCTTAAAGATATATGTTAAAGCATATCGTTTCTTAAAGATATGTGTTGAAAGAATATCATTTCTTAAAGATATATGTTAAAGCATATCGTTTCTTAAAGATATATGTTTAAGCATATAATTTCTTATAGATATATGTTAATGCATATCGTTTCTTAAAGATATATGTTTAAGCATATCGTTTCTTATAGATATATGTTAAAGCAAATATATATGATAAAGCATATCATTTCTTAAAGATATATGTTAAAGCATATCATTTCTTATAGATATATGTTAAAGCAAAGATATATATTAAAGCATATCATTTCATAAATATATATATTAAAGCATATCATTTCTTATAGATATATGTTAAAGCAAAGATATATGTTAAAGCATATCATTTCTTAAAGATATATGTTTAAGCATATCATTTAAAGATATATGTCAAAGCAAAGATATATGCTAAAGCAAAGATATATGTTAAAGCATATCACTTCTTAAAGATATATGTTCAAGCATATCATTTCTTATAGATATATGTCAAAGCAAAGATATATGTTAAAGCATAGCATTTCTTAAAGATATATGTTTAAGCATATCATTTCTTAAATATATATGTTAAAGCATATCATTTCTTATAGATATATGTTAAAGCATATCATTTCTTTAAAATTGTAACATTAACAGTGATCGTTATATGTGTACCAAGTTAAATGTGTGTCCCTGATTTTTGAAAACAACATGTGTGACAATGCATACTTATTTTCTTCTCTGTTCTCTCTTTATTAACTGCAGTGAACTGAAGTAAAAATAACAACTGTTTTAATGCACTATGTGACAAAACTAAAACAATCATAGTAACATTATTTCATGGTAATAATAAATTTAGGCATTTCAAGAAATTTGTTTTTTATTGGAGATAGTTCATACCCACGCTCAGATCACTGACTCTGCCAAGAAATTTGCAATATGCTGTTGACCCTCGCCGCTCATACTGAATGCATGAATAGGGTTTTACGGCTTACCAACACATTATAGGTTATTTGTCGCCAACAGGAAGGAATATTCCAGGTTCACTCCACAGGACTCCGACCAACAACCACTGAAACAAAAAACGGTTTTGGAACTAAATCAAGTCGTTGAAAGATAACTGTGGGGTGGCCCCCTTGAAGGACAAGGGTAACCTACATAATGAATCTATCGACAAAGCAACCATCCTCAACAGGCAATATCAATCGGTTTACACCAAGGAAGACAAATCCAGTATCCCAACACCTGAGGGCCAGCCATCCCCTCCCATGCCAGATATTGATATCTCCACTGAAGGAATTCTTACTTTATTAAAGAAACTTAATCCCCATAAAGCAACTGGACCAGATATGATCCCTGCACGCATCCTTAGAGAGATGGCAGAGCAGTGTGTGCCTTATCTGTGCATCATCTACAGGAAATGCCTATCCAGTGGTAGTATTCAGGATGTTTGGTCTCGACCATTTTTTAAAAAACGGAGAGGTTCAAAGCAAGCAATTATAGACCTGTGTCCCTCACCTGCATACCGTGTAAGATGTTGGAACACATCATTATCAGGAACATAATGCGACAACTTGACAGACACACTATCCTCATTGACTGCCAGCACAGGTTCAGAAGACGACGAAGCTGCAAAACTCAATTACTTACGCTGACCGACGAGCTTGTCAAATCACAGATCAACACGACCTTGCAGTTCTAGATTTCAGTAAAGCATTGACCGTGTACTGCACAGTCGCCTGCTCATCAAGCTTCACCATACGGCATCAGGGGCCATACCATGAACTGGATTGAAGCTTTCCTGACAGCCGGCACCCGTTATAAGTGGTTTCCCAACTACAGGTGTCATCCAAATCAAGACTATTTGCAGATGACTGTGTGGTATACAGGGAAATCAACTCTGAAAAGGACTGTCTAACCCTACAGGATGACCTGAACAAGCTAGCGGATTGAGAGAAACGCTGGGGTATGAGCTTCCATCCAGAGAATTGCAGTATCCTTCATGTCCACCACAAGAAGACCCCAATTACATATGAATACTCTTTACAGGGCCACACACTCGATACAGAATCAGTAACAAACTACCTCGGAGTGCACAAATCCCAGATTCTCTCGCGGAACTACCATATTGACAAGAATGTGAAGAAGTGTTACAGCACACTCGGCTTCCTTCGACGCAACCTTCGTATCAGCAATGAAGAGTTAAAGGGTATGGCCTATAAAACACTTGTGCAACCAAACCTAAGTTACTGTTCCACAGTCTGGAACCTGTTCACCAAGGACCAGACACACACGCTGGAGATGGTTCAGAGGAGACCTGCCAGACATGTGACCAACAGATATCACAACACCTGCAGTGTCTCCTCCATGCTAGACCAACTGGGATGGGAGTCACAAACTCTTGTCAGATCAAAGCCCAATTGACAGTAATATTCAAGATCGCAAATGACCTTGTGGACATACCAGTCAGCCAGTACCTCACCCCAGCCCAGGGACATACAAGATCCTCCCACTCCAGGAAATTCCGCCAGCCCTCTACATCCACATCATACTACAGAAACTCATTCTTTCCAGGAACAACTTCCGTATGGAACATCCTACCTGCCGGCGAAGCAGACGCCCCTGACTTGGTAACCTTCAAGCAGGGTCTATCAACAAGTAGTTTCTAGTGATTCCCGTTGCTGTACCGGTCGCAGCCATCGTAACCGGAGAGGACTGGGACTGGGTTGAAGAGGCGAAAACGTAGCTGGACACACTTTATTCCTACTTTCTACCTTTTAACTATCCAACCTCTTCTAACTGTCTATCCTTTTAATATCTTTTCTTGACCTTGCACCACCTGTCGCGTAATAGTCAAGTGTGACTGCGTCGACGTACAATGAAGATGCAGATCAACATAAAGTAGATCGCGAAAATATATGACAATCCCGTTTTTCACACAATCTCGAGATATCTTAGCACGATCTAACCAATATTAACGTAACACCTTTTATATATCATTGTTTCGTATCATTAACTATACAGTAATGATCACGATATCTGTAATAACCATTTGATAAAATGGTGTACCTGGCGATTCACGATCACCCATGGAGGCAACTCAAACATGTTTACAGGCTTTATAGTCAGATTACTCTTCTGTATGGCAAGGACAAATAATTGTACCATGCCTTCTTATCACTTCTCTTAACACCAATAAATCAAATATAATCAGTGCTTAAACGATTCAACATCACAATGAGCCCATTTGGTAAATACTAGAGAGATACAGTTTTTTAACTCCTTTGGTTGGAATTTGTTGCAAACACAGCAAACTTCATCATCAGATACATCACTGTCTGACTCACTGTCAGAAATATGATGAACTTGCAGACCAGATGGTCCTTGCTTATTTCTATCAATCAAGTCTTGTTTCAACTTCTTAGTTGGCAATTTTTTCTTTCTAACTTTGGAAGGAGTTGAGTCAACAATTCTTTTGCATGTTTTTTTTTTTTTAGTAAAGGTTTAGCAGTCTTGCATTTTTGTTAACAGTTTCGGGTTCTGTTATAGAGGTACCACTGACTATGGTATGATTGCCATATCTGATTATCTTTACCAATTTCTTCTTCTCAATGGACTGGGTGTGAGAAATAAAAACATCTGCTGGCCCGGCTTCTTCTGTCAAAACCAATGGTGCAGGTTCCAAGGTATTGAGAGATTCTTCGTCACCTACAACTTCTGAGTGATGATTAGCATATACCGATGATGGTGCAAGTTGTAGAGTGTTTATGACAGATAGGTCAAATGGAAATATCTCTTTTCGTTTGAATGCTGACTTTTAAGTTAGCAGGTGCCAATGCATTTTCATATACCCTGGAGGACATGGAGGCTTTATCGTGTTATATTGGATGATGGGTTATTTGGATGAATTTATGGCATTCAGAGTTATAAATTCTCTGAAGAGGTCCAAAACTGTAATACATGACTGGTGTGTGCAGGTTAAACGAACAGAACAACATTATTGTCCTTCGCCCAATTGATGACTGATATTTATGTGGGACTTGTGACCATCAAATATCAAAATAACTGGCTGCTCATCATTCCTCCTCTGGATGAAGTGCGAATCTAAAAGGTAGTAAAATACAGCTGAGTTCACCCAACCACTATCCGTGACTGTTCTTAAGGACCCTGTTGCACATCTTTCCACGGTGCATCACTAAACCGTTTACCTTTAGATATAAAATAAAGTGGCATCACTGTTTCAAGAGCATTTACACATCCTAGAATAGTGGTAATGGCTGTTCTCGAAGACGTTATGGCTAGCGTTGACCTTCCAGCACTGACAAGGAAAGGTGGACTGTGTTCTGTTTGTATACCCTTCTCATCCACATTAAATATACATATATATATATTTATCAAAATACATTAATGAAAATTGTTCGTGAATTAATTACAGTTTTTACTAAACTAATTTAGTGCTTTTTAAAAGCCTTTAATGATTAGGCAAGATATAATTTATTTCTTTTTCTTTTTTTTAACGGACAAAATTACATAAAAATGGACCATTAATAAACCACTGTAGTTAACAAGATAGAAATATGAACTTAACGCTTGTTTTCATTTTAAACAAGGTCGGTCTCATCAGTGCCAACATTTGACACACCATATATATGTGCATATGCTCATATTAATCTTAACTGTAGCTCATGTATATTCATGCGTTGTTGGGCAATCCTTAACTGTAGCTCATGTATATTCATGCGTTGTTAGGCAGTCCTTAACTGTAGCTCATGTACATTCATGCGTTGTTGGGCAATCCTTAACTGTAGCTCATGTACATTCATGCGTTGTTGGGCAATCCTTAACTGTAGCTCATGTACATTCATGCGTTGTTGGGCAATCCTTAACTGTAGCTCATGTACATTCATGCGTTGTTGGGCAATCCTTAACTGTAGCTCATGTACATTCATGCGTTGTTGGGCAATCCTTAACTGTAGCTCATGTACATTCATGCGTTGTTGGGCAATCCTTAACTGTAGCTCATGTACATTCATGCGTTGTTGGGCAATCCTTAACTGTAGCTCATGTACATCCATGCGTTGTTGGGCAATCCTTAACTGTAGCTCATGTACATTCATGCGTTGTTATGCAATCCTTAACTGTAGCTCATGTACATTCATGCGTTGTTGGGCAATCCTTCACAAATGTTTCTTTGCTGTGTTCTGATCCAGTATTTTTCATGTGGGTAGGTAGGCAGCTATTTCTTAAACCAGATTTTAATTTTGAAGTCGACAAAAGTTTGGGTAGCTGCAATTTTGAGTGAGTAGGTAGGAGCACGGTAAACGATTATTTTCATTGACGGCCTTGTACCTGTGCGTACCCTTTGACTATCAATCACCCTCGACCACATGCTATCATGCTTGCAACATAGTGGTGCACGGTGAATGTTATCTTTACTGATATCCAAATGATTCACTTAATCATGTAAACACAGTACAACTGGACTTAGGCGTTCATGTTTGTTGGGTGCTTCAAAACACTAACAATAAGTATTTTAGCTGAATATTAATATTTAGAATAACATATCAAGTCATAATAACATATTAATATTGAAACAGAAACGTTGCGAGCATTAACAATTGAATAGGGCTTATTGTACCACCAATACACTTCGGGATATTTAGGTACTGATATGATTGAAGATTTTGTTTTAAGGTCTCATTTACAAAGAAAAGAAATGAAATCTTGACACAAAACCTGCACACCACACATTCTGGAATGACGTCACAGTTTGATAATTATTCAATTGCTATGAATTGTGGGACAAGCATGGGATTCCCTGCTTTTTCATTGAGGGTTAATAGACCTGATTCGGGAGATATCCGGTTCTGGGATAGACTAATAACGTCTCCTTCAACATGCGTACCATCGACGTATATTTTAAAATATATCTACTTTAAGTTCAACAGAGAATTGTAATTTATATTATCGATTGAATACAAGTGGCATACGTTTTACTTCTTCGAAATACAGCAATCCTTCATTAATGAAGTGTGTGCCGGCGCCATAAAATGTTTTAAAATTAAAAAAGATGGATGCAGTTTATACTGTTCGAGGTGTTTGGAGATGACTTTAAAGTTACTTTTAAAACTATGTACATTTGACTTTGATCTAAAGGTGGAGAATTGGGATGAGGACAGCTACAGGGATACAGGTTTTAAAAGAATCCACTGTGGCTGCCTTGTGTGTAGAGGTTGGGAGTATGTTCGTGTTAGTGTTCTGTTGTAGAATGAGTATTTGTAAGTGTCTTTGTTCAGTAAAGAGGCGAACTAGTGGTTTGTTGTGTTGCATCCAATTCGATTCAAGATCTCGTTATTCTTTCATCTTTATTATATATTTTAAATATCCAGGTATAATAAATGTACCGATGGTCTGACAAGACTTTTGTGACCTTTACTTGGCACATGTAACAGAGAAAAATCTGACACCAGAAAGAGTTAATATAACAAAGGTACTCTCATTTGGTGTCAAATGAAAACGCCGAAACTGCGCAGTTATTCGAAAGTGAAGGATGTAGATATTAAATATATTTTTTTTTCGGACATTCGTCTCTAAGCATATTTTCGGACCAACATTAGCATGTCCATATACTTAACTTAAAACCATCTTCTTTTGCCGTTGGGTTAATTGACAGCGAACACGTTTATTCAATTTAACATAATTTTTCAACCATTTGCGGGTGTGAATGTAAAAAATGTTATTAAATACTTCCGAGTTTTTACTGTTTTGAAGTATTTACTTTTTCAGTAATGTGCGCGCGCAAGTTGTCAAATTCTATGCGGACGCCCTCCATCTTGTATTTTTTTATTATTATTTTTAAAGTGAAAAGAAACGTATTGGTCGGAACAGAATATTTTAGGGTCGGCAACACACGTTGTTTTTTTGTCTGGCTCGGTTCAACAAATAAAGTAACGAATGTGTAATTGGGGTTGTACGAAATTTGCTTGTGTAATAGTGTTTCGATGAAACATTTGAACGAACGGGAACACAAAATGTACAGTAGTGGTCCAGTGGTAGAGCAATGGACTCGGGTTCGAGGGACCGTTGGTTCGATCCTCCGACACGACTATGTGTGGTGTCCTGGAACAAGACACCTTATTTGCATATGCTTAGTACTTGCTTGCGTGATTTGCCTAAGTTGTAAGACCTTGTTTCACAATTGATGTAAAATAAATCAGTTTGGAAATTGAACGTAGGGATGGGAAAGCAACTGTTTGCAGGGAACCACATAATTTAATTTGCGAGTTGTACATTCAGACAACACGACAGTTTACAGCATTTTTCATTTTTCGGTTTTCACTTTACAAAACATGCAGATTGAATGTTGGTTTTTGAATGTATAATTTGAAAAATCAGTTTCAGTTCTTACTTTTTTTAAATATTTGTAATAAAAAGTGTTATTTAAAGTACTGCACTTATTTGATTGGCGAGTGAAAATTTTGTCACGTGATCCTGACGTTCCAATATGGCAGCTTCCACAGTCAATTTCTAAGTAACTATTGTTTAGGTCATGTAATCTAACCAATAATTATGTAAAT